>JAKCPB010001876.1:0-79447 GCA_021442155.1 Cymbidium sinense
CTAGAGGTGTTGGTGGATATGGAGGTGGTGGTTGCAGACCGTGGTTAGAGTAGGAGGTGCGACGGAGGTTAAAACTATGGTGGTGGCAGAGGGAGAGATTGGGGAAATGATGGTGGGTCCTGCTACTTGAGAGGTCAGGGTGGTTCTAATGGGAATTGGAAAAACTGAAGAACATCTGATCTGATCTGCTACTTATGGATCTATGTCTTTACAACAGAGATGGTTCTAGTTATCTAGGGTTTGGATTTACTCTATGTGTCTGATTTTTGATCTATGTCATGTCTTGCAAAAAAAAAGGTTGAATTTGAATTTGATCTCTATGAAAAATAAAAATAAAATCAAAAATCCTAAACACTAAACTAAAACCAAAACCGTAGACCTAAAAGCTAAACCCTAAACCCTTAACCTTAAACCCTAAAACCCTAAACCCTAAACATTAAACCCTAAAACTTAAACACTTAACCTAAACCATAAACCCTAAACCCTAAACCCTAAAACCATAAATCCTAAACCTTAAAACTTACAACCATAAATCCTAAATCCTAAACCACAAAGCCTAAACCCTAAACCCTAAATCCTAAATTAACCCTAAACCTAAATCCTAAACCATAAATCTTGAATAAAGATTTCATTAGGAGTTGATCTAAAGAATTACTGAATCCTAACATTGTTATGGTAGCTAAAGAAAATGCCTTTAAGAGACTTTCCATTTCCTATTAGAGATTTTAACACCCTATACCATAACCCTATATCATATTATAATAACATTTATTATAGTATAATGTAGAATCATATATTTAAGCATGTATTGATATGTTTTTGGATGTTATAAGATGTTTTGAAATATTTTAGTATACTATGGTATTATGCACTATAGGCTAAAAGGCATGACCTTATAGTAATAGATTCCAATCATGGTTCTAAAAGTAATGTTTCTTTCATCTTCAAGGGCCATCTTTATTTGGTTATATCCATATGAGCCATCCATGAAAGAGAAGACCACATGAGATGAGGCAATGTACACCATCAGCTCTGGGATTGGTAGAGGAAATTCATCTTTTGGACATGACTTATTTGAATCCCTAAAATTGACATATATAAATTTGGCCATTCTTTTCTTAATTGGGATGATCGCTAACCAAGTAGGGTATTTTTCTTCCTGGATGAAGCCAACATCGATCAATTTCTTGACTTCATAATGACCTATTATTTTATGTCTAATCGCATGCATCTGGGTTAAAGTAGGCTCTATTACTAGTTTATGGATCGCTACATCAAGAGCCAATCCAAACATCTCTTCATAACTCCATGCAAAGTAGTCCTTAAACTCATTCAATAGCCTAACTAAGTCATTGGTTTCAATTTCATTCAACAAAGAACCGATGTATGTCGACGCGTGGATCTTCTTCGCCCTAAGTTGATTTCAGCTCGATGGTTGACTTGATCTCTTCTTCAAACTCGGTGGTGCATCTTTGACTTCAAAATCATCTAGATCATGAAGTTTCTAAGCATACTCCTCATATGAGTTAATGTGATTTGAAAAGAACCTATCGATTCTAAATGATTGGTAATGACTAAGAATCATCATCATCGACCCACCGCATCAATCCTACCCGTCTTGATTGAGAGCTTTTGCATTTGTTCTTATATATTCTTTCAAAGTATTCTGACTTATGCTTTGACCAAGTATGTGAGATTAACCCTTTCTTTGTTAAATTATGAACACAAGGCAAGTACCAATCAAAATGTAATTCTATTAAATCTTTATATGAATCATCTTCAAGTCTACATCAACTTTTTAACTTGAGGATGATGTTCCTAAAAAAAACCTTTGAGTCTTCACACCTGTGGATGACTTAGGGGCTTCCTTAACTACCAAACCCAAGCTTTTTGAGAAGAAAGTGAGGTTAGAGCTAAGGTTCCCAACTGATGCATAACTATTTTACATATAGACTTGGATACACTTATGGTTTACTTTGGAGCCTGATCTTCAATGCTATTTAGCTCAAGTGTCACCTCTAAGAGAATTTACCACTGAGAAGAATTGGCTGCGGTGCTAACCATATAAGACTCATCCTTTGAATAAGATTATAAGTCTATATGAATAGCAGGTGTACACTTGTAGCTAGGACATATCTTCAATTAGGTGGCCAATAAGAGGTTTTCCACCCCTAAGACCTAATTGGCCTCCTCTTCCTCTCCCGGTGGAGGTCGTCATCCTACCCATTGTTCGAATGGAGTAACAAACTGGGTGGAATCTAATGTCTACTTCCTCCTCCAAGTCTATTTTCGCTCCCTTTATTTTCTTTTTCATTTTCTTATTTTCTTTTTCTTTTTTCTTTCTTTTTTTCTTTTCTTTTCTTTTTTTTCTTTTATTTAAACTTTGGCCAACTTGTAAGAATAGACTTGTTGATTTTGAGGGAGGTAGTAAGCCGCATCCTCATATATGTGGACCTTGTGAACTGTAAATGGCTTGAGATCTCCATTGACATAGTAGATGATCCCACCTCTCATAAACTTCATACACTGATGTAGAGAGGATGAAAGATGTATCTGAGTAGATAATGTGAAACTTGGCTTCAATCTTCCAATCATCTATCTCCAAGGGCAACACTATGGAGCCTAAGGCCTGTTGGCCTCACTTTTGGAGTGCGGATTCAATCTTTCCAATTTAGACTTAGTTGTATTCTATACACTAAGACTTCCCCAGTCATAAGACACTTCTAAAGACTTAGAAGAGTTAACCATAGGATTAGGTTATGCTTTAGGGATTAGGATAATCCACTTACCCTACAACCCAAATCCAATCCATGTTCACCTTCTCAAACAAAACCTCAAGTTCAAAAACATCAAATTCAAATCCAAATCCAAACCCAAATTCTAAAACCAAATGATTGAAGCCCGTGATCAATTCCAAACTTAAAACCCTTCCTAAGCCATATGACCTATCTCATGGACAGCCAAATCTTAATCCAAATCAATCCAAAATCAATTGATTTTCTCATAATAAATTTATATCTTCAATCATCTTCTTAAATATAAATCAAAACTAAATCTAATTAAATCAATTTGAATCAAAACCCTTCCTAAGCCATACGACCTATCCATGGATTTAGCCAAATCATAATCCAAATCAAGTCAAAGTCAATTGATTTTCTCATAAATTAATCATATTTTCAATCATCTTCACAAATTTAAATAAAATAAATATTTAAATCATCAAAACTAAATCAAACCAATTCAAAATCTAGAAATAAGCCACATGACCCAACTCCATGGACTTAACCAAATTCCTTCATTCCAAAATCCAAATTCAATTGATTTTCTTGTGAATCAGTCATACCTTCAATCATATTCACAAATATAAATTTAATCTACAATCATCAAGCTAAACCAAAATCAACCCAAGTCAAACATAAGTTATCCTTTTGACTTGAAATGTTCAAATGAACCAAAACCCATTTGAACTGAACTATACAATTGAATTTATATATCAATCCCAAATCCATATATAAACTCAACAAATCAAACTCAACCCAATCAAGCCAACTAATTCAATTGGTCCACTAAAGTGGCCAATTTGACCTATTTGAGCCAAGTTCTAATCCTACCCAAATTGGACTAAACCAAGCCCATCAAAATCTCACATCATGATAGTTGGTCACCCTAGGTTGATCAATTTAACAAATTAGATCAAACCAAGTCAACTTGGTCATTTTACCAAGTCAACCCCTTAACCCATATGAACCCAAACTAGCCAAATTGCAACCTAAGCTAAATCCCTTCAAAACCAATGATTCATACTAAATCAAAATCAATATTTGAATATGACTTGACCTTTAATTGAGTCAAACCAACCCCATTTGGCCCTCTTGACCAAAGTTGACCCAAATTGACCTAAAAGATCAAATTAGCTCAAATCAAAATATAAACCAAATTAATTGCAACCAATGACTTTAGTTTATTCTAAATTGATTGTTGAACTTGACCAAAGCCATGATTGGACCCAATTGAACCCAATTGACATACTTAGCCCAAATTTAGCTAAAAGTTTAAATTTTCCTAAATCAAAACATAATCCAAATTAATTGAAACAAAGCTACAATCATCTTCAATTGTTAACTAAACCCAAACCAACACCCAACCCATCAATTTGGCCAATTTGGTCAAATTGGTCAACTTAACCCATTTGCCCCAAATGAATTCAAATGAGCCAAAATCAAATCTAAGCCAAACTAAACCAAACTAATTGAACCAAAACATTACAAATGATCATATGAACTTGACCCAACCTAACGGATGTAACCTAACCCAATTTGTCATAAATTAATCAAATTGAGCCAAACCTAACCTAATCAACTCCAATTGACTTGAAATTTGGGCTAACCAACTTTTGGCTCATTTCAAATCCTAAATCAAATCCAATGCCAAATGATCATTCTACCCTTAGGTCAAGGACATCAAATGAGATAAATCACCCATGTATGGTCATTTCAATTCCATGGCCACTTGGTACTCCCAATGGTCCACTAAGCTAGGACATGACTTGTCTAAGGGGTGGGGGTCACCATGACCCATGGGAGGTGAAATCACCTCACCCTCTCCTAGAGCATTTTTTTTTTGTGTGAGATGGTGGACTCCTTAGAAATATGATCCCGTTCAATCAATATGAAGGGGTATACACCCCCTCATTTCCACTCAAACACACACAAAATCATTCCTTAGATCCCTAGCTACCCAAGCCTTAAGCTCCCAAGCTCATTCCTTGAATAAAAAATGCCATTCCCATCCATCCCAAGAAAGGAAACTCCCATTTCTGACCTAACTTCCCCATTTCTCCATCAAAATGAAATTAACTTTTCATGCACCTTCCATAGGCCTCATCAGTAAGAGTGAATCATCTCCCAAGCTTCAGCACTAGGTGGGACTTCTCAAAGTTAAGCTCCAAATCATTGGTTGGCCTTACGTGAACGTCAAGGAATTGATCCAATTGATGCTCAATATAGCTTCATCTCCACTAGATAAAGCTTCCTCAATCATTCAAATCTTGAGCTCTGGTATGCTTTCAAAGCGATCCTTAGGCAAAATGGGTTGGAGCTTTTTTGAGAAAACTTGCATCTTGTGTGATCTTGACCCTCCGATGTCATGTAGGTGTGGGATCCTTTTAAGCTCGGATCAAGTGAGCAATGGCGGATGAACTCCATTCTCCCTCACTCATGTGATGTTAGATCACACACTGTCCATTCTGCATGATTGAAATGGATGATCATGATTAAATATGCTAGATTGATCTAATTTAATTATATTAATCTATAGGATTAATTGCAGCCGTTTGATCTTAGAATGGACGGCGGAAAAAAAAGTGCGTACACCACCGCCACGTAGGCACTAAGTCGGATAAGTTTTAAATAGCCAATCTCGTGGTGCCATGTGGAATGCAGCGTTAGCACATGTGCCAATATTAAGCTTTAATTAGGCTTAATTAATCATTTTAATGGCTAAAACTTCTAAAATCATAAAAAATCATAGAAATAAAAATGCAAATAAATACCTATTTTAAATGTATTTCAATTAATTAAAATGATCTTAACTAATTTTGAATAGTAATTAAGGTTTAATTGCAAAATTAATTATCAAAATTATTCTTTAATTACTTGAGCAATTAATGCCAAATTATATGGGTTAATTTAATGGGATGTCCTCTACTCCCATGATTTTATTGGGATTTATTTCTCACTTAATTAGGAAAATTCACTAATTAAACTTTAACTACTCTTTTAAGTTAATTAATGATTAATAATCACATGAATAGTAACAAATTGGTTAATTTAGTTTATTAATCATTATTCAATAATAAGTGAACTAAGGAATAGGGTTGAGACCCCTTTCCTAAGTTCATTTCTTTTTAAAATAAAATTAATTAAGATTTAACTAATTAATTAAATCACTTAATCAAATTAAAATCATAATCACATGATACCTTAATTAATTAAATAATGGGGTAGTTCTTTAGATGTTTATAACCTAAAGGAGTTTAATGAAATTATGGTTAGTCCACATGTATAGGAAAACCATAAGAGTAATTAATTAAGTCCCTAATCTAATTAACTATTAAACATGAGCTAATTGCATTAGGCCCTTTTTTATTTCCTAGGATCATTTATTTATTTTCCATGCATATCATGTTGGCTCATAATTATTTAGTTAATTACTTTAAGGTGACATAGGTGATTAATTCATCTAATTAACTAATTAACCCATAAAATCAACTTAATTACTTTTCCTTAAATTAAATCAAATCATTAATTTGGGAATGGGTTTAAAATAATAAGTGATGATTTCTCTTCTCCTCTTTAAATCAAATCAATTCCAAAACTTAATAAATAAAGAAGCTTTGGTTTTTTTAAATAATCTTATTTGATTTGATTGTCCTTAAGAACTAGTTTGGTTGAATGAATCACATGCTTATATGTGATTGTCCTCTTTCCAATCATGTTAAATTTGGTATGTCATTTGAATTCATGCATCCATATTTTCAAAATCAAGTAAAATAAAATGGATTTCATTTATGTAAGCTTGCATGTGTTGATTTAATTTAATATATGTGGCTATTATCACTATTAAATCCAAATGTATTTTTCAAAGCTTATAAATGAATAATAATATGTTTTATGTTATGCTATAAATACATAAGAAATGCATGTGCTTATAGCTTGAGTGTATGAATGTTGAGTTCTCTTTCCTCTATTCATTGTTGATTTATATAAGATTGAATGTTAATGGGTATATAGTATGGACACCCGAGAACGAGGCTCTAGCTAGCCCCAAGGAGGTCGTTTGATTACCTCACTTCCCTAGTTTAATAATGGCATGTACCCATTTGATTTCATTCTTATGTATTTCATGATTAGAATTTGGATAGGTCTTTAATTCATATATATATATATATATATATATATATATATATATATATATATATATATATAATACATGGTTTTCTTTCCTCATTTATGTATACATCCATGTGTGTGCAAGAAAAGAAAGTATATAGTCTAGACATCTCAGAAATATGAGGTTTTAGTTAGCACTAAAGAGGTAATTTGATTACCTCACTTTCATTGTTTAATAATGACATGTACTAGCCTATATCTTTGTACATGTATATGTATATGTGATTAGTGAATGAAAATCCCATTTTATTGAACATTGCATGCATTCACAATTGACTAAGTGGTTGAATTAATTAGCCATATGATTTGGAGCTTACTTATATGTTCATGTATATGAATTTACATATATTTGAATGCAAATGGGTATATAGTCTGGACATCCAAGAATGAGGCTTTAGCTAGCTCAAGGAGGTCATTTGATTACCACTTCCTGGTTTAACAATGGCACATGCCTATTTAATTTCATTCTTATGTCCTTTTGTATAAGAATTTGGATAAAGTTTTAAATTAAGTTGTTTAAATAATTCAATCAAATAAAATATAAATTCTAACATACATTCATCATTTTTAAGTGTGTTAAAATATGTTGTATGTATAGATACACTTAGGATTAAATCATATGCATGTTACATGTGATGGAAAGGAATGATTTAATATATGTCATGTAGTAGTAATTAAATTAAATTAATCTTAAGATGCCTTTCATTTTGAATAGGATTATTTAAAGTGAACCTAAACTTAGGATTAAATTAATCATTTAATAAAGCCATTCACTAAAGAGAACTAAAATAAATTAATATACTTTAGAAAGTGACTTAAGGTAGGGTTGAAGAGGGCAATCCTCTTTTCCTCTCTTTATAATACTTAGTTGCTAAGTGTAATCAAATGAAATAAAAGAAACAAAATTAAAATTCTCAAATCAATTAAACTACTTCAAGTGAGATCAACCTTTCATGTTAAATTGAATCCTTCTACACTTAGAAAATATAACACTAATGCCTAATAAGACTTACCACACAATCCTTAATACACACATTAGATTTAAGTCACCACTTCAAGCTATAAATTAAGACGATGTATGATTCGGTGTATATTTTGTTTTATCATGTATTATTTTAGATTGGATGTTAGGGTGTATGCTTCGTAGACTTGATGATAGGCCAATATTAGCCTAATCATATTTTCTGCAAGGGATTATGCTTAAGCGATGCTTAAAAATAAATGTGAATTCTTTTTTTGTAGTTTGCTTAAATCACTAAGCATAATCCAAGTAAGGACAAGTGGGCTTAGTTACACATGTGTAAGGTGCTAAGTCCAAATTATAAATGCAATTGCTTGTGATTATATGTATATTTAGCTAACCACTATTTTTAGGTGTAGTTAGATTTAGTTTTCCCATATAAATATAATTTTTGCAATAGGAATTAGGATTAGTGCTATTGGAGATTAGGATGAGCAGTGGCCAGAAGGCTTTATCCTGGGGTGCCCTATGATGCCTTTGAAGCAAGCACCATTCAAATCAAAGAAGGAACCAAATTAGAAATGGAGATATGAAGAATGAAGACCTCCATAGCATTTAATACAGTTATAATTATTCTTTTTTATATTAAGTTGTATAAGGGTAGAGCTTCGACCCATCTTTTTCTTTCTTGGGTTCTCTGGTACCCGCGATCTTTTATTCTTTTATGATAGTTTATATAATTGTTTGATGTTATGTTTACATTGTGCATTAGGATGACATGCTTTTCATAGTTTCTTAAATGATTGATGCTTTAATGTGTAGATTGGATACGATTAGGTTCTTAGGATAAAAATAACTTTTCTACCTAACTAATCACCCATAAAGAAATTTTAAATAGCTCATAACCTCATCATAAATCCTATGACATGAATAAGATAATTAAAAGATTTAGCAACCCATTAGTTGTATGGTTGTATGTTTCACATCATGCATGCATATTCTTTCTCTCTTGAACATGAAGGATCTTCATCCATGATAAAGGAATGCTTGACTATGAGGGCATCCCTTGTGGTGGAGAACACCTTCTTCTACATAAATTAGCCTCTCATCAAAATTATTTGTTAAAATGAAAAATAAATCAAAGATTTTGTCTATAGATTAAGTCATATGCTCATACCACTCATGCTCTAGTCTCTTAGGGAGAGTGTTTAGGACTTTAATATCTTTCTAATTAAATAACTACCTAGCTATCCTCCAATTTATAAGACGGAACAACATGGTTTTAAAATCGTAGGAGGAGTTAGCTGGCAGCACCTCTAGGAAGTTATAAGTCCAGAAGTCGGACAATTTATTATCTCTTGTGGAGGTAAACCCTTATGTCCACCTGTCACTTAGATTTAAGTCATGCTTTAGCTCATACTAAAGCCCCCTAGATTTAGGATTCAAGGTATCTATTTCTTTTGGGATACAAGCATAAATCCTCATCTCTTAGGCATTCTCACAACCTTGTGTAGGTGGATTATAAGCCCTAGTAATCTAATTAAATTTAAACTCAAAACATATAAATCTCCTCATCTTCAAACTTATAAAGCCCAACCATAGGATAGATTGGAATGCTCACTAAGCTTCCTCGTATCATGAGCATTTCTTACTTATTTCATTTGGATTCCAAAAATAATTCTTCTCCTTGAACTTTCCCAATTGATTTTTTAAATACAACCAATCCTTTGATAGTCTAAGCTTGAAATCTTTAGAGATGATAATTGTCTACTCTAATCGAGAGTATTCTTAAGAAATTTCTTTTCCTAAGATGTAATTAACTATGGAGGCTTACCTTCATAAGGAACTTAAGAACCTGATTTAATATAAATCCTACTTTATTCATCTATATAAATTAGGGGAAAAATCTCTGGTACATGCGAAGTCTCATCATGCTTTAGGAGTCCTTATTATGTGATTAGGTCCATTGTAAGGTGATGTCTCTATCTTTCGAGATAGCACATCATATCTCAATGTTGTACGATCAACTCAAAAGTATACCTATGATCAGTGGTCCCCCATCCAAAAAATAATAACACCTAGTCCTCCAATTCATTGAACAACATGTTTTAAAATCCTTATTTGATTCTAGGAGTTATAAGTCACATATCTTTTAAAAATAAACCACTAAATAAAACTAAATAGATTAAAAGGAATAAAAAACCTCATCTCTTAAATAAAATAAACTTAAACTAATTAAAAAAACCTAAACCTAAAACTAAAATAAAAAAAAACTAAACTAAAACAAAATAAAAATAAACTAACTAAATAAATAAACCAATAAAAGCTAAATAAAAAACTAAAACTAAGAAACCTAAAAAATAAAAAAAACTAAACTAAAATAAACAAAAAAATTAAAAAATAAAAAACCTATAAAAATAAAAATACTAAACCTAAAATAAAATAAAAAAACTAAAAATAAAAGATAAAATAAAAAATAAGCTAATAAAAAAAACAAAATAAACCTAAAACTAAAAGATAAAATTAAAATAAACTAAATAAAACTTACCTAATTAAAAAAATAAACTAAACTATAAATAAAGACTAAAATTAAACTTACCTAAACCTAAAAATAACTAAAGCTAAACCTAAACTAACTAATAAATAAAAAAATACTAAAATAAAACTGACTTAAACTCTAAAAGATAAAATAAACCTAAAGGCCTAAATAAAATTAAAACCTAAAAATAAGCTAAACTAAATAGGCCCACAGGCTGGGCTCAACTATGCCCTAGATTAAAGGCCTAATAACTAGGCTGAATAAACATGATATAAATTTAATGAGAGCCTAAGGACTGAGGAGATGCAGGCTAGGCCACTGGAACTGGGCCCTGGGCCACAGGCCCTGGCCTAGGCCCTGGACCCTGAGTCCTGGGCCCTGGCCCTGGGCAGGTGAGGCCCTGGGCCCCAGGCCAGCCCAAAGGCCTGAGCCTGGGGCCTGACCACTGGAGTCCTGGGCCACAGGCCTGGGCTAGGCCCTGGGCCACTAGGCCATGCTGAGTCCTGAGCCCTGATCTGAGCCCTGATCCTGGGCCCTGGGCCCTGGGCTAGCTGGGATGGGACTGGGCCCACAGGCCACTAGGCTCTTGAGCCCTGACCAGATCTGAGGCTGAGCCCTGAAGGCCCTGGCTGACAAGACCTAGGCCCTGGGCCCTGGGCCACTGGGCCCTGGGCCCTAAGACTTGCATAAACCTGGGGCTAGAGTCAGACTAAACCTAAAGAGATAGATAGTGAGCTTGGGCTGGATAGATAAAGATAAGGAAAAAATAGAGCTAAGTGTCGGCCTAAATATATAAATAAAAGAAAAAATAAGATAAAAGAGGCCTGCTAAGATAAAAGATAGATGGATAAAAAAATAAGATAAAAATGTTTAATAAAAATGACTAGGCCCTAATAGGCTCTGGATATACTAGGCTAATAAAATGACTAAATGAAAAAAAAAAAATGAGCCTAAAACAAAATAAAAATGACCTAATGCTGATAGGCCCTAAATAAAACACTAAATAATATAACTGACTAAAAACCTAAAAAAAATAAATATAAAACCTAAATAAAGATAAATATAAATAAAATAAAACCTAAATAATAAACCTACTACTAAAATAAAAAATAAATAAATGGATAAAACCAAAGATAAAATAAAATAAATTTAAAATAAAAAATGATAAACAAGATAAAATAACTAAATAAAATAAACTAACTTAAAAAACTAAAAAATAAAAATAAACCTAAACTAAAAAAATATAAAATAAACCCTAAACTAAACTAAATATAAAATAAACCTAAAACTACCTGACCTACTAATAATAATAAAAATATAAACCTAAACCTAAATATAAAAATATAAAATAAACAAAATGACCTCATAAAAATAAATACCTAAAATAATAAAAACTAAACTAAAAATAAACAAATTAAAACCTAAAATCTAAAATATAAACCTAAAAGATAAAATACTAAATAATAAAATAAAAAAATAAGATAAATAAATGTCATAACCAGGCAGAGCTTACCACAAACCCTGAAAACTGATCCTAAATACCCAACCCTAAACTGGCTCTAAACTGAGCCACAACTGAGCCCAGATCCTAAAGGCCTAAATCATAGCTCTAACTAACCTGAGCCCAGGCCTCAAATCAAAAATCCAAGCCCACAAACCTACCCTGAAACCCTAGGCCCTAAAGACCATAAACACAAACCACAAACCTAAAAAAATTAACCACAAGCTGACTCTGACCTAAAAAACCTTAAATCCAAACCCTACCCTACTACCATAAAAAATAATAAAATATAAATAAAATAAATAAAATAAATAAATAAAATAAAATAAAATAAAAAAATAAAATAAAATAAAAATAAATAATTAAACCTATATAAAAATAAAATAAAAATAAATAAATAAATAATAAATAAAATAAAGAAATAAAAAAATACCTAAATAAAATAAAGAAAATAAATAAATAAATAAAATAAAATAAAATAAAAATAAAAAATATAAATATAAAAATAAAATAAAAAATAAATATAATAATAAAATAAAATAAAAAATAAATAAATAAAATAAAATAAAATAAAATAAAAATAAATAAATAAAATAAAATAAATAAAAAAATTAAATAAAAAAATAAAAAAAGAAAATAAAATAAAATAAATAAAAATAAAATAAAATAAATAAATAAAAATAAAAAAATAATAAAATGAAATAAAAAATAATAAATAAATAAAATAATTAAAAAAAATAAAATAAAATAAATAAATAAACTAAAATAAAATAAAATAAAAAAATAAAAATAAAAATAAAAAAGTTAAATAAAAAAATTAAAAAAACTAAAATAAAATAAATAAATAAATAAAATAATAAATATAAATAAATATAAATATATATAAAAAAAAAAAAAAAAAAAAAAAAAAAAAAAATAAAAAAAAAAAAAAAAAAAAATAAATATAATATAAAATAAAAATAAATAAATAAAAATAAAAAATAAAATAAAATAGAAATAAATAAACCATAAATAAAATAAAATAAAATAAATAAATAAATAAAATAAATAAATAATAAATAAATAAAATAAAATAAAATAAAATAAATATAAAAAAATAAATATAATATAATATATTATAATAAATAAAATTAAAATTAAAATTAAAATATTTAAATAAAATAAACCATAAAAATAAAAATAAATAAATAAATAAATAAACTAAAAATAAATTAAAAAATAAGTAAAAAATAAAAAAAATAAAATAAACTCATCCTCTCTCTTCTTCCTTCATTCTAGCAATTGTGTTTTCTTTGGATCTCCTTGCGGTTTTGATGATCCTTCATTGATTGTTTTTTATTGCTTATCTCATATGTTAAGCTCTTGTAATTTCTCTTGATGGCGGTGATAATTGGCCTTTGATCATTTCCTTCTAGGTGTATAAGAATTTGAAGGGGTTTTGATTAAAGAAAGCATATAGTTAAATCCTTTAAGGATCCTCTCTCTAATAATAGCCTTTCCCCTTCTTTTTCAGTGAATTTGATATCAACTTCTTTTAATGGCATCCCTGTGATCATGTGCTTGGATCTTGATGTTGAGAAGCAAGCTAAGCCGTATGAATTTACTTTGGTTAGCAAATTTGCATTATGGTATCCAAATTTGGATAATATTCATTCTTTTTTTAATAATCTTCAACTCTCTACTGCTTTCTCTGTTTGTTTGATCGATCCTAGACATGTTTTGATTAAGCTTACAAGTGATTTAGACTACTCAAGGGTTTTCTCTCATCATTCTTACTTTGTTTACAATTGTCAAATGCATCTTTTAACTCCTCTTTTTGATATAAAAAAGGAATCATTGATTGTTCCTGTTCAGTTGTATTTTTTGAATATGAGGATTCACTATGTTACTCACCAAGTTCTATTTGTTGTTGGGGCTCTTTTTGGTCGGCCTCTTCAAATTGATCAGGCCACTGCTGTGAGATCCCATCCATCTGATGCTCGGATATCGGTTGAACTTGATATTTCTAAAAAACATCCTAAGGAAGTTTGGATTGGTTTAGAAAAGTATGGTTATTATCAAAAAGTTGAATTTTAAAACTTTACAATTTTTTGTTCGCACTGTAAAATTCATGGGCATGATAACTCTGAGTGCTTTGTGCTTCACCCATAACTTAAAAAGGAAAACTCAAATGAACCTATTTCTACTAATCTAAATGATAAAGTTAATAAACCTATTTATGTAGCTAAAGCTAAAATGGAAATACTATATTTCTAATTGGAATTCATTGATGTGCTTAATGTTGACACTCCCAATACTTAATCTAATGAGATCAAAGATATCACTAATGCTGAATATGATGGTTTGTCTATCAATCCTTCTCTACAGGATAACTTCCCTTCTCATGATAATTGTAATGTTCAAGAGGTGGACAAAAATGCAATTTCTCTCCCTTATCATTCTATTCAGGTCTCTTTGCCTCTTCTTAATGTTGAGCATGGAAATGAGCATGTGAATTTTAATAGTAATTTGCATGAAAATTTGGAGATGGCTGAAAATCAGGAACAAAACTCTGAATCTGGTCCTCGTATTTGTGCTCTTAATGGTACTACTCTCCTTCTCTAATCCCATGATTGACATTCATTCTAATCCCACCTTTGCTTAATCACGAGATTGAAGAAGGGAAGTTCTAGAAATGTTTTGACTGATTCTGATCCAATTCTTAACACCTCTAATAACTCACTTTCTGATGGTGATACATTGGATAAAAATAGAGCTTTTCAAATTGTTCTTAAAAATAAATCTTTTAAAGAAAAATGTTTCCTCATAACTCAATGAGATCTACTAGATCTCGATCTTGATCTCATAAATAACAGCTTTTTGGCATTGGAGGAGTTGCTCTTTTTCTAATGATTTTACGTATTTGTTTTCCTTTAGCTTATTTAATATTCCCTTTATGTTTAATTCTATTATTTGGAATGTTTGAGGATTGGAACCCTCACTATCCATGTCGTGTTAGAAGTCTTTGTATTAATATATAATATATCCTTACTTGTGGTCATTGAACCTCTCTTAAATGCTTCTAATATCAATCATGTTCCTAGAATGCTCGATTTTAATAACTTTTTCTCTAATACTAGTAATAAAATTTGGTGCTTCTGGAACAATTTACTTAATGTTTCCATTTTCGATGATCTCCATCAAGTTTTTTACACTTCCTGTAATAGAGTCGGTAGGAAAATCCTTTAGGACAACTTAAGAAGTTTTTCTTTAAATGATAACAAACCTTGGTTGGTTGGGGGTGATTTCAACACTATCCTCTCTTCCTCTGAAAGATGGGGAGGTTACTCTCCTAATATTCATTCTATGGAAGGATTCTCTAATATGATTCTTGATTACAACCTTATTGACATTGGTTATTCTAGTTCTAATTACACTTGGCATAACTCTAATCTTTGGCAACACCTTGATAGAATCCTTTTTAACTCTCATTGGATTAATCAATGGCCTCTTACCTCTGTTGAACATTTGAGTAGAACCTTGTGGATCATGCTCCTCTTTTGATTTTGTTAAAATAACTCTAAAGATTATCCTCCTCTTCCTCTTTTAGATTTCAAAATATGTGGATTCAGCACCTCAATTTTTTAAAAGTTGTTACCACCAATTGGGTTTCCCCCTTACACCCTAATAATTCAGTTAGGGGTATGATTAAATTCTAGTTTAAACTTAAAAAGCTTAAACAAAATCTTGTTTGGTGGAACAAGCATTGTTTTAAAAATCTCTTTGCTAATATAAAAAATATGGAGCTTTTGGTTTGTAGTCTTGAAAATTCAGTTTTGATTGACTCTTCTAAGTAGAAGGATTTGAATGAAGCCAAAGATAATCTAGTTAACTATCAGAATATGGAAGAAACTTATTGGCGACAAAAGGTTGCTAGTAAGCATATTGATGGGGACAAAATACAAGGTATTTTCATGCTTTATTCAATAAAAGAGCTTTAAACTCCATCCAAAAAAATTAAAGAGATCTTGGAGATTAGGATCACTAACACTAATGAGACTAAAGCCTCAATTGTTAATCACTTTAGAGATATTCTTAACAAGAACCACACTTTAGATACTATTTCTAGCTCCCATTTGATCCACTCAACCATTACCAGTGATGACAATCACTTGCATACTAGGTTGCCTACAAAAAAGGAGATTGGTAAAATTCTTAATAACATGAATCTTGATTACATTTCTGGTCACGAAGGTTATGACACAATTTTTCTAGCACTTGTTGGCCTATTATTAAAATGATTTAGTTGATGTTATTGATTTCTTTATGGGTAATCCTCTTCTAGATATTTTACTAGTACTTCCATTTCCTTATACTTAAAATTGAGAATCATGAATCATGAGTGATTTGGACCTATTAGAGGTGAAATGTCGATAATGTTCTTCTTGCTCAAGGTGATTCATGATTTGGATGCTCTAATAAGGTGGTAACATCCTATTTAAATTAGATATTTCTAAAGCATTTGACAACATCTCTTGGGATAATGTTCTTCTTGCTTTTGTTTTCTATTATTCTTAATGGTGAGGCCTTAGGTTTTTCCCTTCTTCTCATGGTTTGAGGCAAGGTGAATCCCCTTCATTTATTTATTATTCTTGGAATATCTTTCTAGGAGCTTAAATGACCTTTTCAACAATAATCCATCATGTATTTTAGAACTCTTCATGGTTTACATCTCCCATCTTAGTTTTGATGATTTCATTATTTTTGTAATGCTTCCATCCATCACATTAAATGCATTAGAATTTCTTAAATAATTTTGGTAAAAAAAGTGGTCTTTATATCAATGAGGGCAAAAGTTGTTTCATTACCTCTTAAAATCTCAATAACAAAATCAATCAAATCTTGAGAATCACTAATTTTAAACAACAATAACTCCCTATTAAATATCTTGGTGCTCCTCTATGCAAGGTCAAAAAGATCACATCTCTTTGATGATCTAATCCAAAAAAATTGCTAATAAAATTTTGTTTGGGAATTTCACTTACTTTCCTTGGGTGGCAGGCTTACTTTTTTCAAAGTACCCTTAATTCCATGCCTCTTTATCTTATTCAAACCATCATCCCTACTAACTCTACCTTAAACAGAATAGAACATCCCTTAATAAATTTTTTTGGGGCTCTAACAATTCTACTAAAAGGATGCATTGGACTTCTTGGTATAAAAGTTGTGGCACCCTTGCTGAGGGTGGGATTGGCTGTAAGTCAATTTGTGAAGCTATTATTGCTTTCTCTCATAAACTTTGGTGGAATTTTAGGAGTAATAATAGTCTTTGGGCAAACTTCATGACTACCAAATACTGTCAGGTAAGCATCTTCTTATTTGCCCTTACAAAGTGGGTGACTCCCCTATCTGGAAAAGACTTTGCTCCATCAAATGGGAAGTTGAATCACTTATATCTTGGGGGGTTAACTCCAGATCTTCTTTCTTTTGGCAAGACAATTGGTTTGGCAGTGATTCAATTGATGATTTTTTTATCTACATTCTCTTTATTAAAGTGAACTCTTTTGGATTAATAATAATTGGATTAATATTAAACTCACTGATTATATTCTTATTTCTCTTTTAGATAAATTCACTAACATTCCTATCATTTCTAACAAGCCTAAAAGATTCTTTTTAAGCTATCTCATAATGGTGATTTTATCTTTAAAGAGGTTTGGAATCATATTAGAGAAGCCCATGGTTTTTTTAAATTTGGAATAACATTATTCCTATTTCTAATCTATCCTTATTTGGAGAATTCTAAAAATTTCATTCTATTGACTCTTTGATGTGGGAAAAGGCTTTTCATTTGCCTTCCAAATGCTTGTTGTTTTCACATTGAGAATGTGAATCATGTTTTTGTTAATGGAGCTATTGCCTCCAAATTGTGGGTTTGGTATGATGAACTTTTCAATATTAACCATTTTCATGGTTCTTTATCCTTATATCAACTTCTTGATGTTTATTTTCATAAAACTATGAAAGGTCACATTAAAGTAAATCTATCACTCTTATATGGTTCATATGGATGGGCAGAAATGATGTCAAACATCATGGTATCCTATGAACCACAATAATTATTTCTAGAACTAAAGAAAAAATTCATGCTTTATGTAATGTTAGCTTAATTACTAACAACCACTTTAAAGGGTGCAAATTTGTGGCCAACAAGCTAGGTCTTAGCTTCCCTGAGATCCCCAACTG
This sequence comes from Cymbidium sinense, assembly GCA_021442155.1. Lineage (NCBI taxonomy): Eukaryota > Viridiplantae > Streptophyta > Magnoliopsida > Asparagales > Orchidaceae > Cymbidium > Cymbidium sinense. The sequence goes on from JAKCPB010001876.1 coordinate 18,177, forward strand.
GAAAGAAGATAAGCTTATCTATTGGAGAAAGCCTCATAACAATATTATCAAAATTAATACTGATGGCTTTGTCTCTCAAAATTCTTTTGGTTGTGGTGGCATTTTCAGAAACTTTAAAGGTAGTGTCATTTGTGCTTTTGCCTACCCCCTTAAATCTTGTTTTGTTATCTTTGCTGAATTAATGGTTATTAACAAAGCTATAGAGATTTGTTTGCAAAAAGGTTGGCTCAATATTTGGATTGAAGTGGATGCACTTTTGCTCATTGATATGTTGACTTCCACCAAGGTGGGAAACACAGATTTATACTACCTCCTTAATCATACTAGAGCTCTCCTCTCTCAAGTCTATTTTAAAGTCACTCACATTTGGCGTGAAGGAAATGCTTGTGCTGACTATCTTGCTAATTTAGGTGCTAGATTAGAGGTGCTCACCTTTTATGATCATTCTAGTCTTTCTAAACAATTGTGTGGTTTGGTTAATTTGGAAAACTCTAGTTTACCTTACCTAAAAAATTAAGTTACATTATGCTGTTGTCTGGTCGGTTAACTGTTTGCTTTGTTTATATTTTCTGCTTTCTATTTTCATTGATCTGCACTCTCCTCTTCTCAGTTTTCTACTGCACTTACCTACTGCCTTTTCATGGTTATCCTGTACTGGTGGTATTTGGCTCTTCTGCCTCATCTATTGCTAACCTACTATTTGTTTTTTTAACATGTTGGCTTCTAATTTTATTTGCTGAGCCCTCTTACATGGGACTGTCACCTGTTTCACTAGATTTGCTGGGTTCTGCTGCTCCTTTTCTCAACCCTCAAAGATCAATTAGTTACTTTGCTGATTATGTTCATTGTTTCCCTTTCTCTTTTTAGTTTTGTGATTACTGCTATTTCCCTGCATGGTTGGGATTTCTTTTGGTCACCTTTTCCTTTTGATATTGCTGTTGTTGTTTGCTTAGCAGTTTGGCTATTTTCCCTACACATGATGGATTTTTGGGCTATATATTTTTTGATTCCTAACATGGCTCAATTCTATAATGACACTTCCTACATTCTCCTCTGTTGGTTACACTAATCGGTTTGCTGTATTGACTATCGACTGAATGGATTATCAGGTTATTATGTTCAGCAAGCTATTTTTTCTATTAGATTCTTGCATGCCCTTTTATTCTATTGATTGTTGTTTGGTTAGCCTCATTACTTGTGCTTTTGCTGTATGGGTTTATCTGTTAGTTGAGGTTACTCTTGGCTCTATTAGATCTGTATAATTATTGTTGTGATCTAGTTATTAATAGGTGGATGTTAACACCTGTTGCTGATTGGCTTTCATCACTATGGGGTGTTTTCCTTGCCATGATGAGTAATCTAGGGAGGTTTGTGTTGGCTCTTTCACATGTTATGTTGGAATACATAGGTGGTGTTGTTCTTTCAAAAGATTGGTTGCATCCCTTTGCTGGATGGTGTGTTTCCTTTCCTTCTATAGTGTATTTTGCCATTATTTTTATCTGAGCATTAAAGATCAAATGATTTTCATCTAGTGGCAGCTGCCTTCCCCCAGGTATGTAGGCTATGATGGTTGGGATGATTTCACTCATAATTTGGTAGTAGCATTTGGATGTAACCCTTCCTTTGAAGTTTGAATGCACATGCTTGCAGTCCCATTCTTGTGTGACTGAGCCTGAGCCTTCCTTCACACAATTCTCTAGTTTTCTCTCACTCTCATTTATTTCTTCAGTTATTGTATTTCTCTACTTGTGTTAATTTCTTTCTCTAAATGTTTATAGGTTCTGTTTTGTTTCCTTGCAAGTTCTTTCTCTATAGGTGGCATATGCTTCTCTCATCTTCACAACTTTTTATTGAAGGTTTTCCTCTGGCTTCTCCTTTTGGCTACTTTTGTTTCACTTACTATTTTTCTTTTCTCTTTGCTTTTTCTTTCTATTTTATGGTTGTACTTAGATAGGGGATTCACTCTCTAAGCTGATTGTAGCTCTTTGAGCAATAGATCTTGATTTTATCCCCTCTTAAGGACCTTGTAACCCCCTTTTTGTGGCAATAAAATTCCCCTACATGGGGTTCCCCAAAAAAAAAACCCATCATAAACCTTAAAATCATAAAAACCTAAACCAAAACTAAATAAAACCTAAAAATAAAATAAATAAAAATACCTAAACCTAAGTAAAATAAAATAGAAACCTAAACTAAAACCTAGACCTAAACTTAAAAAAAATAAAATAAAAAAATAAAAAAACTAAAATAAAATAAATAAAAACTTGAACTAAACTATAAAATAAAATAAACCTAAGAATAAAAAACCTAAATAAAATAAAAACTAAACTTAAAATAAAAAGAAATAAACCTAAAATAAAATAAAATAAAAATGAAACAAAACCTAAAAAAAAGCTAAAATAAATAAAAATAAAACCTAAACCCTAAAATGAAAAGAAAACCTAAACCTAAAATAAAATAAAATAAATCAAAATAAACTAAAATAAATAAAACCTAAACCTAAACCTAAAATTAACTAAACCTAAAATAAAAGAAAACAAAATAAATTAAAAATAAACCAAAACATAAACAAAAAATAAAACCTAAAAATAAACCTAAAATAAAAACCTAAACCTAAACCTAAAGAATGAAAATAAAAACCTAAACATAAACCTAAAAATAAAAAATAAAACCAAAACATAAAAAATAAAATATAAATAAAACTCAATTAAAAAAAATAAACTAAACTAAACTAAAAACTAAAATAAAACTAAAATAAATAATAAACTAAATACAAATAAAAATAAATCTAAAATAAAAAATAAAAATAAAATAAACAAAATAAATAAAATAAACTAAATAAACCTAAACTAGGTTTGCTTAATTTTAAAAAAAAAATCCAAAACCACAAACCCTAGAAAACCCAAAACCCTAAATCTAGCGTAAACTAAACCTAAAATAAAATAAAATAAAATAAATTAAAATAAACTAAAATAAAATAAATAAAACCTAAACTAAAACTAAAATAAAATTAAACTAAGAATAAAAACCAAAATAAAATAAAAAACTAAACTTAAAATAAATTAAATAAAACTAAAATAAAATAAAATAAAATAAATAAAAAACTAAACCTGAAAAATAAACCTAAAACTTAAAAAAAAAATCCTAAACCTAAAATAAAAAAAAAATAAACCTAAATAATAATTACACTAAATAAATAAAATAAACCTAAACAAAAAAATAAACTAAACTTAAACCTAAACCTAAACAAAATAAAATAAAATAAAATAAAAATAAACCTAAACCTAAACTAAATAATAAAACAAAAAAACCCTAAAATAAAAACCTAAAACCTAAACTTAAAAAATAAAATAAAATCTAAACCTAAAACCTAAAAAACAAAAAAAACAAAAACTAAACCTAAAAAAATAAAAATAAAGAATAAAACAAAAAATATCACTAAACCTAAACTTAAAATAAAAAAATAAACTAAAATTAAAAATAAAACTAAAATAAATAAAAATAAAATAAATAAATAAACTTAATAAAATAAATAAATAAATAAAATAAAAAAAATAAAATAAAATAGATAAATAAATAAACTAAAATATAACTGTCATTAATAAAATAAATAAACAAAAAAAAATAAAAACTAATGAAAATTATAAATCCAAAATACCTAAACCTAAAAAAAAAAAACTAACCAAACAAAATAAAATAAAACTTAATGACTATAAACCTAAACTTAAACTAAACCTAAAACTAAAATAAACCCAAACCCAAAATAAAAACTTATAAACCTAAACTAAAATAAAACTAAAAATACCAAACCCAAAATAAACTAAAAAATAAAATAAATAAAAAATAAACTAAGTAAACTAAAATAAACATAAACTATGGTTTACTTAATTTTGTTATAAAAAAAACCTAAAACCTAAACTAAAACCTAAAAAAACTAAACCTAAATAAAAAAATAAATAAAACCAAACTAAAAAAAAAAAATAAAATATAAATAAAATAAATAATAAAATAATAAATAAACTAAAATAAAATAAAACCAAACATAAAACTAAACTAAATAATAATAAAATAAATAAACTAAAAAACTAAAGTAAAAATAAAACCTAAAACTTAAAAAAAAATAATCACCCAAAATAAAAAAATCTAAAACTAGGCTAAATATAAAAACCAAAACCCAAACCCTAACCATAAAAATAACCAAATCCCTAAAATACTTAAAAACTAACCAAAAATCTTAAAACCCCAAAATTAATACTAAATAACTAAAACCATAAACTAAAATCCAAAATAAAAACTTAACCAAACCCTAAATAAAATAAACTATAAATAAATGTCGGGTTTAATAAAATAATAAAATAAAACCCTAAACCTTAACTAAAAAACTAACCATAAATAAACTAAAAAATAAAACTAAAAATAAATAAAATAAACTAAACCTACTAAAAAATAAAAAATAAATTAAATAAACATAAAACCTAAAAATAAAATAAATAAAACCTAAAACCTAAAAAATAAAATAAACTAAACTAAAACCACTAAAATAAATAAAATAAAATAAAATTAAAAAAACTAAAATAAAACTAAAAGCCTAAAAAAAAATAAAATATAAAACCTAAGCTAAAAAAATAAAAATAAAACCTAAACATAAACCTAAAAAAATAAAAATAAAATAAAATAAACTAAACTAAAATAAAATAAACTAAACTTAAACCCAAAATTAACTAAATTAAAAAAAAAAACTAAACTAAACAAATAAACTTAAAATAAATAAAGTAAACTAAAATAAATAAATAAACTAAATAAACCTAAACCTACTAGTTTACTTAAATTAAAAAAAAACCTAAACACTAAAATACCCTAACCTTAGATTAACCCAAAACCTTAAACCCAAAAAAAACCCTAAACTATAAAACCTAAAACCTAAGAACCCTAAACCCTAAACTAACCATAAATGCTAGGCTAACCCCAAAGGCTAACCCTAAATCTTAAATAGCCTAAACCCTAAAGTCTAAACACTAAACCCTAAACCTTAAGCCCTAAAACCATAAATCCTAAACCCTAAACCCTAAACCCTAAACCTTAAACCCTAAACCCTTAAAACCTAAAAACCTAAACCAAAAGTATACAAAACCTAAAAATAAAATAAATAAATAAACCTATAATAAAACCTAAACTAAAAAGTAAAATTAAATAAATAAATAAAAATAAACTAAAATAAAATAAATAAAAACCTAAACTAAATTTAAAAATAAATAAATCTAAGTTGAAAAACCTAAAAAAAATAAAAAATAAAACTTAAACCCTAAACTAAAAATAAAAACTAAACCTCAAATAAAAATAAAATAAAATAAACATAAACCTAAACTAAAATAAACTAAACTAAAATAAATAAAACCTCAACTTAAACCTAAAATAAATTAAACATAAACCACAAACTAAATAAAATAAAATAAACTAAATAAACCTAAACTAAACTAAAAACATAAAACATAAAATAAAAACCTAAAAACCTAAACCTAAACTAAATAAAATCTAAAAAATAAAATAAATAAAAAACCTAAACCAAAATAAAATGAAAAAAGAAAACATAAACTAAAACCTAAACCTAAACCTAAACCTAAACCTAAAAAGAAAATAAAATTAAAAATAAAAACTAAACTAAAATAAAATAAATAAAAACAAAAACTAAACTAAAAAATAAAAAAATGTAAATAAAATAAAAAGTAAACTTAAAAAATTAAATTAAACCTAAAATAAAATAAAATAAATAAATAAAAACCTAAACCTGAAAAATAAATTTAAAAATAAAACTTAAAAATAAATAAAAAATAAAACCTAAACCCTAAACTAGAAAAAAAAAACATAAACCTAAAATAAAAATAAAATAAAACTAAACTAAGATAAACTAAACTAAAATAAATAAAACCTAAACCTAAACCTAAAATAAACTAAACCTAAACCTAAATTTAAACTAACTAAAATAAAATAAACTAAAAATAAACCTAAACCTAAACTAAAAAATAAAACCTAAAATACAACCTAAAATAAAAACCTTAAACCTAAACCTAAAAAAATAAAATAAAAATAAAGCTAAACTAAAAAATAAAGATAAACTTAAACCTAAACCTAAAAAGTGAACTAAAATAAAAAGCCTAAAATAAAATAAATAAACTAAACCAAATAAAAAATAAAAAAATAAACCTAAATAAAAATAAAAAATAAAATAAACTAAATGAACATAAACCTATCAGTTTACTAAATTTTAAAAAAACCCTTTACTCTAATCCCTAAACAAACCCTAATAACCTAAAAACCAAAACTTAAACAAAATAAAATAAATAAATAAAGCCTAGACCTAGATAAAATAAAATAAAATAAAATAAAAACCTAAACTAAAACCTAAACCTAAACCTAAACCTAAAAGAAAATAAAACAAACTAATAAAAATAAACTAAACAAAAATAAATAATAACCTAAACTAAACTAAAAAATAAAATAAACCTAAGATAAAATATCTAAATAAAATAAATACTAATCATAAAATAAAAATAAAATAAACCTAAAATAAAATAAAATAAAAAATAAATAAAAACCTAAGCATAAAAAATAAACCCAGAAATAAAACAAAAAAATAAATAAAAAATAAAAGCTAAATGCTAAACCAAAAAAGAAAATTCCTATACCTAAAACAAAAATAAACTAGGCAAAATAAAATAAACCTAAACCTAAACCTAAAATAAACTAAACCTAAACCTTAACTAAATAAAATAAAAGAAAATAAACTAAAAATAAGACCAAACCTAAATTAAAAAAATAAAACCTAAAAATAAACCTAAAATGAAAACATAAAACTTAAACCTAAAAAAAACAAATTAAAAACCTAAACCTCAACCAAAAATAAAAAATAAAACATAAACTAAAAAATAAAATTAAAATAAAACTCAAATAAAAAATAAACTTAAACCTAAACCTGAACCTAAATATAAAATTGAAATAAATTAACCTGAAATAAATAAACTAAACTAAATAAAAAAAATAAACATAAATAAAAATAAAAATAAAATAAACTATAATAAATAAATAATAAACTAAATAAACTGAATATACTAAATAAACCTAAACCTATCGATTTACATAAATTTAAAAAAAAAAACAAAAAAAACTTAAACCCTAAGCTAACCCTAAACTATAAACCTTGAACCCTAAACCGTAAACCCTAAAAATAAACTAAAAAAAACTAAACCTACCGGTTTAATTAATTTAAACATAAACCTAAACTAAAACCTAAACCCTAACCCTAAAACCTAAACCTTAAACCCTAAACCCTAAACCCTAAAAAAAAGAAACCCTAAGCCTAAACCCTAAACCCTAAACCTTAAATCCTTAAACCCCAAACCCAAAATAATAAACCCTAAACCCAAAACCCAAATCCCTAAACCCTAAACCTTAAACGCTAAACCGTAAACCCTAAACCCTAAACTCAAACCCTAAACTCAAAACTCGAAACCCTAAACCTTAATCCTAAACCCTAACCCCTAAACCCAAAACACTAAACCTAAACTTAAAGTTACAAAATAAATTAAAAAATAATCTTAAACCCTAAAACCTAATAAACCTAAACCTAAACTTAAGCCCTACAAATGGGCGAAACTTTGATAATAGGAACATCACCGTCAACAAGGCTTAGTTTAAATCTGACGGTGGAGGCGAAGGCGGAGGCAGCAGTTATCATAGTGGTAGTGGGGGATCTAGAAGTGGGGGTGGATATAGAGGTAGTGGTCAGAGTAGTGGTGGTTATGGAGGTGAGAGGAGCGATAGAGGTTACAGCCGTGGTGGTGGCATAGGGAAAGATCAAGGATATGATGATGGATCCCGCTACTCGAGAGGTCGAGGTGATTCTGATGGGAACTAGAGAAACTAATGAATAGTCAATCTGAACTGTTGCTAATGGAACTATCTTTACAATAGAGTTGATTTAAGTTATTTAGGTTTTTTGATTTGCTCTATGTTTGCTGATTTTTTATTTTTTTATTTTTTTATTTTTTTTATCTATGTCATCACTTATGTCTTAGAAAACTTGGTGTGTTACTTGGTTTATGAAATTGAAAAGAAGCAATGTTGAATCTTACGTTGTCATCTATTAAAAAAAATAAAATCCAAAAACCATAAACTAAAATGTGAACCCTAAACCTAATATCTAAACCTTATACCCAAAACCCTAACAATTAAAGATAAATAAATAAATAATTTAGAAAAACCATCACCCTAAAACTAACCCTAAACCTTAAACCCTAAACACTAAACCTACAACAATAAACCCTAAATCCTAAACCCTAAACCCTAAAATCCCAAACCCTAAACCCTAAACCCTAAACCGTAAACCCTAAAACCGTAAACCCTAAACCCTAAAACCTACAACCCTAAACCCTAATCCCTAAACCCTAAAAACTTAAAAAATCTAAACATAAATTAAATAAAACAAAAAAAATTAATTAATTAAAAAAGCTAAACCTGAATAAAATAAAATAATAAAATAAAATAAAAACCTAAACCTAAAACCTAAACCTAAACTTAAACCTAAAAATAAAATAAAATATAGAATAAAAACTATATTACAATAAAATAAATAAAAACCTAAACTAAACAAAAAATAAAATAATTAAAAAAACAAAAAGCCTAATTAAAATTTAAACTAGTAATAAGTAAAAATAAAATAAAATAAAAACTAAATAAAACCCTAAACCTACAATATAAACATAAAAAAAACCTAAAACTAAATAAAAAATAAAGCATAAACCTTAAACTAAAAAAAATCATAAAAATAAACCTAAAACCTAAACATAAAATAATAAAATAAAAATCCAAAGATAAACCTAAAAATAAAATCAAAGCCTAAATAATAAATCAAAAATAAAATTAAACTAAAAAATAAACCTAAACCTAAACTAAAACCTAAAAAGTAAGTTAAAATAAAAAACATAAACTAAAATAAATGAACTTAAAATAAATAAACTAAATAGAATAAAAATAAAAATAAAAATAATTAAACAAATAAAATAAACTAAACATAAGTTTAACTACTATTTTTTAAAAAACCCTAACCCTAAACCCTAAACACTAAACCTTGAACCCTAAACCAAAACCCTAAAGAACCTACCACCTACTTAATTTAAAAAATAAATAAATAAACCCTAACCCTAAACCCTAAAAACCAAACCCTAAACCCTAAACCCTAAATCCCTAAACCCTAAACCGTAAAACCCGAAACCATATACCCTACAACCCTAAACCATAAACCCTAAAACCCTAAACCCTAAACCCAAAACCCTAAACCCTAAACCTTGAACCCTAAACCTTAAACCCTAAAGCCTAAATCCAAAAACCCTAAACCCTAAACCCTAAACCCTAAACCTTAAACCCTAAACCTAAAACCATAAACCATAAAATTTAGACCCTAAACCCTAAACCCTAAACCCTAAAATCCTAAACTCTAAACCCTAAACCCTAAAATCTATAACCCTAACCCCTAAACCCCAAACCCTAAACTCTAAACCATAAATTGACCCTAAACTCAAACTCAAAAAAGCTAAAAACCTAAACCAAAACCTAAAATAAACTAAACCTAAACCCTAAACTAAATAAAATAAACAAAAACTAAAACTTAAACTAAAAAATAACACCTAAAAATAAACCAAAAATCAAAACCTAAACATAAACATAAAATTAAAACTAAAACTTAAACCTAAAAAATAAAATAAAAATTAAACAAAACTAAAAAATAAACTTAAACCTAAACCTAAACATAAAAAATAAACTAAAAAAATAAACCTAAATAAAAATAGAAAATAAACTAAATAAACCAAAACCTATTAGTTTACTTAATTTAATAAAAAATATAAGAAAATATAAAATATAAAAATCAAATAAAAAAACCCTAAAATTTATAACCTTGAAACCTAAACCCTAAACCCTAAACCCCAAATCTTAAACCCTAAACCATAAAACCTATTATGCTAAACCCTATACCCTAAACCCTAAAAACCTAAAAGCTTGAACCTAAACTAAATAAAACAAAAAAATAAAATAAATAAAAAAATAAAAACCAAAATAAAATAAAATAAAAACATAAACTAAAACCTAAACCTAAACCTAAAAATATAATATAATGAAGATATAAAAACTAAACTAAAATAAAATAAATAAAAAACTAAAATAAAATAAAAAATAGAAAACCTAAATAAAATAAAAACTAAACCTAAAATAAATTATAAAAAAAGTAATTAAAAACCTAAACCTAAACAATAAACAAAAAAATAAAACCTAAAAGTAAATAAAAAAATAAAACCTAATCCAGAACTAAAATAAATCAGAAATAAAAAAGAAAATAAACATAAAACTAAACTAAAATAAACTAAACTAAAATAAATAAGACCTAAACCTAAACCTAAAATAAACAAAACCTAAACTGAAACTTAAACTAAACAAAATAATATAAACTAAAAATAAACCTAAACCTAAACAAAAAAATAAAACCTATAAAAAACCTAAAATAAAAGCCTAAAATAAAAACCTAAAACAGAAACCTAAAAAATTAAAATAAAACCTAAACCTAAACATTAAAATAAAAAATAAAACCGTAACCTAAAAAAGAAAATAAAAATAAAATAAAACTAAAAAATAAATATAAACCTAAACCTAATCCTAAACCTAAAAAATAAACTAAAATAAAAATGTAAATTAAAATAAATAAACTAAACTAAATAAAAATAAAAATTAAACTTGAACCAAAATAAAAAATAAAATAAACTAAAATTAAAAAGAATAAACCTAAACCTACTAGTTTACTTAATTTAAAAAAAAAATAGAATAAAAAAACCCTAACCCTAAACCCTAAACCCTATAATAAACCCAAAATTCTAAACTATAAACCCTAGAACCCTAAACCCTAAATCGTAAACCATAAAACCGTAAACCCTAAACCCTAAGCCCTAAAACCCTAAAACCTAAACTTGATAACCCTAAACCCTAAAACCCTAAATCCAAAACCCTACAATCCTAAAGCATAAACCTTAGACCTTAAAACACTAAACCCTAAACCCTAGACCTCTAAACCCTAAATCCTAAACCTTAAGCCTTCAATGCTAAACCCTAAACCCTAAACCCTAAACCATAAATCCTAAAACCCTAAACCCTAAACCCTAAACCATAAACCATAAACCCTAAACACTAAACCCAAAACCCTAAACCATAAAACCATAAACCTTAGACCCTAAACCCTTAATCTTAAACCCTAAACCCTAAATCTTAAACCTTAAAAGTTACTCTGAACCATAAACCCTAAACTTATAACACTAAACCTACAACCCCAATCCCTAAAAAACCCTACACCCTAAAGCCTAAATCATAAACCCTAACCCTAAACTCAAACCCTAAACTCAAAACTCGAAACCCTAAACCTTAATCCTAAACCCTAACCACTAAACCCAAAACACTAAACCTAAACTTAAAGTTATAAAATAAATTAAAAAATAATCTTAAACCCTAAAACCTATTAAACCTAAACCTAAACTTAAGCCCTATGAATGGGTGAAACCTTGATAGTAGGAACATCACCGTCAACTAGGCTTAGTTTAAATCTGACGGTGGAGGCGAAGGCGGAGGCAGCGGTTATCATAGTGGTAGTGGGGGATCTGGAAGTGGGGTGGATATGAGGCAAGGTGAAGTGGTGGTTATGGAGGAGGAGCGAGAGGTTACCTGGTGGTGGCATGGGAAAGATCAAGGATATGATGATGGATCCCGCTAGGTCGAGGTGATGATTGGAACTAGAGAAACTAATGAATAGTCAACCAATTGCTGTTTATGGAACTATCTTTACAATAGAGTTGATTCAGTTATTTAGGTTTTTTGATTTGCTCTATATGTGCTGATTTTTTTATCTACATTATAACTTTTTTTTAAATATTTTTTTATTTATTTTATTTTTTTATCTATTTCATCACTTATGTCTTAGAAAACTTGGTGTGTTACTTGGTTTATTAAATCAAAAAGAAGCAATGTTGAATCTCACTTTATCTTCTGCTAAAAAAAATAAAATCCAAAAACCCTAAACCTAATATCTAAACCTTATACCCTAAACCCTAACAATTAAAAATAAATAAATAAATAATTTAGAAAAACCATCACCCTAAAACTAACCCTAAACCTTAAACCCTAAACACTAAACCTACAACAATAAACCCTAAACCCTAAACCCTAAAATTCCAAACCCTAAACCCTAAACCCTAAATCGTAAACCCTAAAACCCTAAACCTTAAACCTACAACCTAAACCCTAAATGTTAAACCCTAAACCCTAAACCCTAATCCCTAAACCCTAAAAACCTAAAAAATCTAAACATAAATTAAATAAAACCAAAAAAAAATTTATTAATTAAAAAACCTAAATTTGAATAAAATAAAATAATAAAATAAAATCAAAACCTAAACTAAAACCTAAACCTAAACTTAAACCTAAAAATAATATAAAATATAGAATAAAAACTATGCTAAAATAAAATAAATAAAAACCTAAACTAAACAAAAAATAAAATAATTAAAAAAATAAAAAACCTAATTAAAATTTAAACAAGTAATAAGTAAAAATAAAATAAAATAAAGATTAAATAAAACCCTAAACCTACAATATAAACATAAAAAAAAACCTAAAACTAAATAAAAAATAAAGCATAAACCTTAAACTAAAAAATCATAAAAATAAACCTAAAACCAAAACATAAAATAATAAAATAAAAAAAATCAAAGCTAAATCAGAAATAAAATAATGAAATAAAAGAAAATTAAACTAAAAAATAAACCTAAATATAAACCAAAACCTAAAAAGTAAACTAAAATAAAAAACCTAAACTAAAATAAATTAACCTAAAATAAATAAACTAAATAGAATAAAAACAAAAATAAACCTAAATTAAAATAAAAAATAAAATTAATTAAATAAATAAAAATAAACTAAATAAACATAACCCTATTAGTTACTATTTTTTTTCAAAAAAAAAACCTAAGCCTAAACCCTAAACACTAAATCAAACCCTAAACCCTAAAACCCTAAAGTAAACCTACCACTTTACTTAATTTAAAATAAAAATACACTAACCCTAAACCCTAAACCCTCCATACATGTTAAACCCTAAACCCTAAACCCTACATTAAACCCTAAAACCCGACCATACACCCTACAACCCTACCATAAACCACAAAACCCTAAACCTTAAACCAAACCACTAAACCTAAACCCACCCTAATCCCTAAGACCCTGACCCTGGGCCCTAAACTGTGAGCCACAATCTTAAATCCTAAACCCTAAACCTGCAACCCTAAACCCTAAATCCTAAACCCTAAACCCTAAAACCCCAGACCCTAGGCCCACCCTAAACCTGAGCCACAAACCATAAACTCTAAACACCCAACCTACTGAGCCACCCTAATCCTAATCCCTAAACCCTAAAACAAAATCTGACATAAATTAAATAACAAAAAAAAATTAATTGATTAAAGCTAAACCTGATAAAATAAAATAATAAAAAGATAAAATAAAACTAAACTAAACCTAAACCTAAACCTAAAAAAAAAAATAAGAATAAAACTATACTACAAGAAAATAAATAAAAACCTAAACTAAACAAAAAATAAAATAATTAAAAAAATAAAAAGCCTAATTAAAATTTAAACAAGTAATAAGTAAAAATAAAATAAAATAAAAACTTAATAAAACCCTAAACCTATAATATAAACATAAAAAAACCTAAAACTAAATAAAAATAAAGCACAAACCTTAAACTAAAAAAAATCATAAAAATAAACCTAAAACCTAAACATAAAATAATAAAATAAAAATCCAAAGATAAACCTAAAAATAAAATCAAAGCCTAAATAATAAATCAAAAATAAAATTAAACTAAAAAATAAACCTAAACCTAAACTAAAACCTAAAAAGTAAGTTAAAATAAAAAACCTAAACTAAAATAAATGAACCTAAAATAAATAAACTAAATAGAATAAAAATAAAAATAAAAATAATTAAACAAATAAAAATAAACTAAATAAACATAAGTTTACTAGCTACTATTTTTTTTTTAAAAAAAACCCTAACCCTAAACCCTAAACACTAAACCTTGAACCCTAAACTGTAAAACCCTAAAGTAAACCTACCACTTTACTTAATTTAAAAAATAAATAAATAAACCCTAACCCTAAACCCTAAACACCAAACCCTAAACCCTAAACCCTAAATCCTGGGCCCTAAACCCTCAAACCTAAAACCTGACCCTACCCACCTAAACCTACCTGACCACACCCTGGGCGGCCCCAACTCCTAAACCCACCCAGGCCTCTAAATCCAAAACCCTTAAACCTGGGCCCTAAACCAGGCCCTGGGCCTAAACCATAAACCATAAAATTTGGACCCTGGGCCACAGGCCCTAAACTACTAAAATCCTGGGCTCAGGCCACACCTTCTATAACTAACCTCACCACTGGGCTCTCTAAACCATTGGGCCCTAAACTTGAAACTCAAAAAAGCTAAACCAAAACCTAAAATAAACTAAACTAAACCTAAACTAAATAAAATAAACTAAACTTAAACTAAAAAACACTGAAACCAAAATCAAAACCTAAACTTAAACATAAAATTAAAACTAAAACTTAAACCTAAAAATAAAATAAAATTAAACAAAACTAAAATAAACTTAAACTAAACCTAAACATAAAAAATAAACTAAAAAAAATAAACCTAAATAAAATGGAAGAAAATAAACTAAATAAACCAAAACCTATTGGTTTACTTAATTAAATAAAATATAAGAAAATATAAAATATAAAAATCAAATAAAAAAACCCTAAACCCTAAACCCTAAAATTTATAACCTTGAAACCTAAACCCTAAACCCTAAACCCTAAACCCTAAACCCTAAATCCTAAACCCTAAACCCTAAAATCCCAAACCCTAAACCCTAAACCCTAAACCAGAGCCACCAAAACTTAACTACTTACAACCCTAAACCCTAATCCCTAAACCCTAAAACCTAAAAATCTAAACATAAATTAAATAAAACAAAAATTTAATTAATTAAAAGCTAAACCGGATAAAATAAAATAATAAAATAAAATAAAAACCTAAACTAAAACCTAAACCTAAACCTAAACCTAAAAAAAAAAATATAGAATAAAAACTATACTACAATAAAATAAATAAAAACCTAAACTAAACAAAAAATAAAATAATTAAAATAAAAAAAGCCTGATTAAATTTAAAACAAGTAATAAGTAAAAATAAAATAAAATAAAAACTTAATAAAACCCTAAACCTATAATATAAACATAAAAAAACGTAAAACTAAATAAAAAATAAAGCATAAACCTTAAACTAAAAAAAATCATAAAAATAAACCCTAAACCCTAAACCCTAAACCCTAAACCCCTAACCCTAAACCCCAAACCCCCAAAACCCTAAATAAAACCTATTATGCTAAACCCTATGCCCTAAACCCTAAAACCTAAAAGCTTGAACCTAAACTAAATAAAAAAAATAAAATAAATAAAAAATAATAATAAAAATAAAATAAAATAAAACATAAACTAAAACCTAAAACCTAAACCTAAAAGATAATATAATGAAGATATAAAATTAAACAAAATAAAATAAATAAAAAACTAAACTAAAATAAAAGAAAACCTACATAAAATAAAAACTAAACCTAAAATAAATTATAAAAAAAGTAATTAAAAACCTAAACCTAAACAATAAAAAAAAATAAAACCTAAAAATAAATAAAAAAAATAAAACCTAATCCGTAAACTAAAAAAAATCGTAAAGCTTAAATAAAAAGAAAATAAACATAAAACTAAACTAAAATAAACTAAACTAAAATAAATAAGACCTAAACCTAAACCTAAAATAAACAAAACCTAAACCGAAACCTAAACTAAACAAAATAATATAAAGTAAAAATAAACCTAAACCTAAACTAAAAAATAAAACCTATAAAAATCCTAAAATAAAAGCCTAAAATAAAAACCTAAAATAAAAACCTAAAAAATTAAAATAAAACCTAAACCTAAACATTAAAATAAAAAATAAAACCGTAACCTAAAAAAGAAAATAAAAATAAAATAAAACTAAAAAATAAACATAAACCTAAACCTAATCCTAAACCTAAAAATAAACTAAAATAAAATGTAAATTAAAATAAATAAACTAAACTAAATAAAATAAAATTAAACTTGAACCAAAATAAAAATAAAATAAACTAAAATTAAAAGAATAAACCTAAACCTACTGGTTTACTTAATTTTAAAAAATAGAATAAAAACCCTAACCCTCCCTAAACCCACATAATAAACCCAAAATTCTAAACTCTAAACCTTAGAACCCTACTAAATCAGAGCCAACTAAGATTACCCTAAACCTGACCCACCTAAACTAATGACCCTCCCTAAACCACAATCCCACCTAATCCTAAAGCATAAACCCTTGGACCCAAAACACTGAGCCAGGACCTAAACCCTAAATCTCCAGCCCACTTATCTGCACCCTGAGCCCCCTACCATATAAATCTCACTAAACCCTAAACCCTACCATGACCATAAACCATAAACCTAAACACTAAACCCACTAGCCAAACCATAAACCGGACCTAAACCCTTAATCTTAAACTCCTAAATCTTAAACCTACTTACTATAAACCCACCTAAACATCAATAAACCTACCCCAATCCTCTCCACCTAAAGCCTAAATCATAAACCCTAACCTTAAACTCAAACCCTAAACTCAAAACTCAGAACCCTAAACCCTAATCCTAAACCCTAACCCCTAAACCCAAAACACTAAACCTAAACTTAAAGTTACAAAATAAATTAAAAAATAATCTTAAACCATAAAACCTATTAAACCTAAACCAAGCCCTATGAATGGGCGAAACCTTGATAGTAGGAACATCACCGTCAACTAGGCTTAGTTTAAATCTGACGGTGGAGGCGAAGGCGGAGGCAGCGGTTATCATAGTGGTAGTGGGGATCCGGAAGTGGGGTGGATATAGAGGTAGTAATTGAGTGGTTATGGAGGTGAGAGGAGCGAGGAGGTTACAGCCGTGGTGGTGGCATAGGGAAAGATCAAGGATATGATGATGGTCCCGCTACACGAGAGGTCGAGGTGATTCTGATTGGAACTAGAAAAACTAATGAATAGTCAATCTGACCTGTTGCTTATGGAACTATCTTTACAATAGAGTTGATTCAGGTTATTTAGGTTTTGATTTGCTCTATGTCTGATTTTTTATCTACATTATAACTTTTTTTTTAATTATTTTTTATTTTTTTATTTTTTATCTATTTCATCACTTATGTGTTAGAAAACTTGGTGTGTTACTTGGTTTATGAAATCGAAAGAAGCAATGTTGAATCTCACTTTATCTTACGCTAAAAAAATAAAATCAAAACCCTAAACTAATATCTAAACCTTATACCTAAACTAACAATTAAAATAAATAAATAAATAATTTGGAAAACCATCACCCTAAACTAACCCTAAACCTTAAACCCTAAACACTAAACCTACAACAATAAACCCTAAACCCTAAACCCTAAAATTCCAAAGCCTAAACCCTAAACCCTAAACCGTAAACCCTAAAATCCTAAACCCTAAACCCTTAAACCTACAACCCTAAACCCTAAATGTTAAATCCTAAACCCTAAACCCTAATCCCTAAACCCTAAAAACCTAAAAAATCTAAACATAAATTAAATAAAACCAAAAAAAAATTAATTAATTAAAAAACCTAAACTTGAATAAAATAAAATAATAAAATAAAATAAAAACCTAAACTAAAACCTAAACCTAAACTTAAACCTAAAAATAATATAAAATATAGAATAAAAACTATGCTAAAATAAAATAAATAAAAACCTAAACTAAACAAAAAATAAAATAATTAAAAAAAATAAAAACCTAATTAAAATTTAAACAAGTAATAAGTAAAATAAAATAAAATAAAACTTAATAAAACCCTAAACCTATAATATAAACATAAAAAACCTAAAACTAAATAAAATAAAGCACAAACCTTAAAAAAAAAAAATCATAAAATAAACCTAAAACCTAAACATAAAATAATAAAATAAAAATCCAAAGATAAACCTAAAATAAAATCAAAGCCTAAATAATAAATCATAAAATGAAACTAAAAAAATAAACCTAAACTAAAACCTAAAAGTAAAAATAAAACCTAAACTAAAATAAATGAACCTAAAATAAATAAACTAAATAAAATAAAAAATAAAATAATTAAATAATAAAATAAATAAATAAATATAAACTTACTATTTTTTTTTTAAAAACCCTAAACCCTAAACCCTACCCTACGACCCTGGTAAAGACCCTGAAACCTGCCACTTATTTAAAAAATAAATAAACCCTGACCACTACCCTACCAAACCACTAAACCCTAAACTAAATCACTGAGCCTACCAAAAAACCTACTGACCCTAAACCCTAAACCCAGGCCCTAAACCCTACCTGAGCCACTGACCGGACCCTCTTCCCTGACCCTTAAACCTGACCAAAACAGGCCCTCCAAACTGACTCCATCATGATTTGGACCCTGGGCCCTAAATACAGGCCCTCCCAAATCTGGGCTAAAAAATAAACCCTCCCTGACACTAACCCAAACTCTACCAAAATTGACCTTGACTCAAAAGCTTAAAACTACCAAATAAACTTAAACTAAATAAAATAAAACTAAACTTAAACTAAAATAACACTAAAATAAACCAAAATCAAACCTAAACTTAAACATAAATTAAAACTAAACTTAAACCTAAAATAAAATAAAATTAAACAAACTAAAAATAAAACTAAACCTAAACATAAAAATAAACTAAAAAAATAAACCTAAATAAAATGGATAAACTAAATAAATAAACCTATTGGTTTGCTTAATTAAATAAAATATAAGATATAAAATATAAAATCAAATAAAACCCTAAACCCTAAACCCTAAAATTTATAACCAAACCCTAAACCCTAAACCCTAAACCCTACCTAAACCCACAAACCCTAAACCCTAAATCCCAACCCCAAACCCTAAACTCCTAACCCAAACTGAACCCTAAATACAAACTTACAACCCTAAACCCTAATCCCTAAACCCTAAAAACCTAAAAAATCTAAACATAAATTAAATAAAACAAAAAAAATTAATTAATTAAAAAAGCTAAACCTGAATAAAATAAAATAATAAAATAAAATAAAAACCTAAACTAAAACCTAAACCTAAACCTAAACCTAAAAAATATATATAGAATAAACCTACTACAATAAAATAAATAAAAACCTAAACTAAACAAAAAAATAAAATAATTAAAAAAATAAAAAGCCTAATTAAAATTTAAACAAGTAATAAGTAAAAATAAAATAAAATAAAAACTTAATAAAACCCTAAACCTATAATATAAACATAAAAAAATGTAAAACTAAATAAAAAATAAAGCATAAACCTTAAACTAAAAAATCATAAAATAAACCTAAACCTAAACATAAAATAATAAAATAAAATCAAAGATAAACCTAAAATAAAATCAAAGCCTAAATAATAAATCAAAATAAAATTAAACTAAAAAAATAAACCTAAACTAAAAAAACCTAAAAAGTAAGTTAAAATAAAAACCTAAACTAAAATAAATGAACCTAAAATAAATAAACTAAATAGAATAAAATAAAAATAAAATAATTAAACAAATAAAATAAACTAAATAAACATAAGTTTACTAAACTATTTTTTTTAAAAAAAAAACTACACCCTAAACACTAAACCTTGAACCACTGGTAAGGCCAAGTGCCACTTTGCTTGATTTAAAAAATAAATAAATAAACCTAACCCTAAACTAACACTAAACTAAACCCTAAATCTGAGCCCTAAACCCTAAAACCCACCATGACCCACCCTAAAATCCTAAACTACCAAACCCTACCCTACCACACCCTACCCTGCACGACCCTACCAGGCCCTAAAGGCTGGAATCCACCAAAGACCACTGAGCCCTAAACTCCATGCCCCACTCCTAAAAATAAAAAAATTTGGACCCTGCCCTGGCCCTAAAAGATCCTGGGCTCTACCCTAAATCCTAGATCTGTAACCCTAACCTGACCCCACCCTAAACAGGCCATATTCTAAACTCACTTAAAGCTAAAAAAAACCTAAAATGAAATAAAACCTAAACTCTAAACTAAATAAAATAAACAAAACTAAAACTTAAACTAAAAATACACATAAAATATAAAGATCAAAACCTAAACCTAAACATAAAATTAAAACTAAAACTTAAACCTAAAATAAAATAAAATTAAACAAACTAAAAATAAACTTAAACCTAAACCTAAACATAAAAAATAAACTAAAAAATAAACCTAAATAAAATGAAAATAAACTAAATAAACCAAACCTATTGGTTTACTTAATTTAATAAAAATATAAGAAAATATAAAATATAAAATCAAATAAAAAAAAAACCCTAAACTAATTTATAAATACCCTAAACCCTAAACCCCAAACCCTAAACCCTAAACCATAAACCTATTATGCTTATACCCTAAACCCTAAAACCTATAAGCGGAACCTAAACTAAATAAAATAAAAAAATAAAATAAATAAAACAAAACCAAAATAAAATAAAATAAAACATAAACTAAAACTAAACCTAAACCTAAAAGATAATATAATGAAGATATAAAACTAAAATAAAATAAAATAAAATAAAAACTAAACTAAAATAAAAAATAAAACCTAAATAAAATAAAACTAAACCTAAAATAAATTATAAAAAAGTAATTAAAACCTAAACCTAAACAATAAACAAAAAATAAAACCTAAAATAAAAAAAAAATAAACCGATCAGAACTTAAAGAAATCAGAAGCTTAAATAAAGAGAGATAAACATAAAACTAAACTAAAATAAACTAAACTAAAATAAATAAGACCTAAACCTAAACCTAAAATAAACAAAACCTAAACTTAAACTAAACAAAATAATATAAACTAAATAAACCTAAACCTAAACAAAAAAAAAATAAAACCTATAAAAAACCTAAAATAAAAGCCTAAAATAAAACCTAAAACAAAACCTAAAAATTAAAATAAAACCTAAACCTAAACATTAAAATAAAAAAATAAAATTAACCTAAAAAAAAATAATAAAATAAAACTAAAAAATAAATATAAACCTAAACCTAATCCTAAACCTAAAAAATAAACTAAAATAAAAATGTAAATTAAAATAAATAAACTAAACTAAATAAAAATAAAAATTAAACTTGAACCAAAATAAAAAATAAAATAAACTAAAATTAAAAAGAATAAACCTAAACCTACTTGGTTTGTAATTTAAAAAAAAATAATAAAACCCTAACCTACCCTAAACCCATGTAATAAACCCAAATTCTAAACTCTAAACCACTGGACCATAAACCCTATCAGCCATAAAATCAGACCCTAAACCCTAAGCAACCCTAAACTTAAACTTGATAACCCTAAACCCTAAATCAACCCATCTGGATAAACCTTGGACTAGACTTAGCACTGAGCCCTGGACCTCACTAAATCCTAAACCAGGCTTGAATGCAGGCCCTAAACCCTAAACACTAAACTAACCCAAAAACACTAAACCCTAAACCATAAACCATAAACCACAAACTCTAAAACCCAACCTAAACCATAACAAAAACTGGACTAAACCTTAATCTTAAACACTCTAAATCTTAAACCTTAGTTATAAACCATAAACCCTAAACTTACATAAACCTACAACTAATCACAAAACCCTACACCCTAAAGCCTAAATCATAAACCCTAACCTTAAACTCAAACCTAAACTCAAAACTGGAACCCTGAAACCCAATCCTAAAACCCCTAAACCCAAAACACTAAACCTAAACTTAAAGTTACAAAATAAATTAAAAAATAATCTTAAACCCTAAAACCAATTAAACCTAAACCTAAACTTAAGCCCTATGAATGGGAACCTTGATAGTAGGAACATCAGTCAAAGGCTTAGTTTAAATCGACGTGGAGCGGGCGGCTTATCATAGTGGTAGTGGGGATGCGGAAGTGGGGTGGATATAGAGTTAGTGGTGAGAAGCGATGGTGGTTATTGAGGTGAGAGGAGCGACGGAGGTTACAGCCGTGGTGGTGGCATAGGGAAAGATCAAGGATATGATGACGGATCCCGCTACTCGCGAGGTCGAGGTGATTCTGATTAGAACTAGAAAAACTAATGAATAGTCAATCTGACTTGTTGCTTATGGAACTATCTTTACAATAGAGTTGATTCCAGTTATTTAGGTTTTTTGATTTGCTCTATATGTGCTGATTTTTTTATCTACATTATAACTTTTTTTTTAATTATTTTTTTATTTTTTTATCTATTTCATCACTTATGTGTTAGAAAACTTGGTGTGTTACTTGGTTTATGAAATCGAAAAGAAGCAATGTTGAATCTCACTTTATCTTCTGCTAAAAAAAATAAAATCCAAAAACCCTAAACCTAATATCTAAACCTTATACCCTAAACCCTAACAATTAAAAATAAATAAATAAATAATTTGGAAAACCATCACCCTAAAACTAACTCTAAACCTTAAAAAATAAAATAAAAATTAAACAAAACTAAAAAATAAACTTAAACCTAAACCTAAACATAAAAAATAAACTAAAAAAATAAACCTAAATAAAAATAGAAAATAAACTAAATAAACCAAAACCTATTAGTTTACTTAATTTAATAAAAAATATAAGAAAATATAAAATATAAAAATCAAATAAAAAAACCCTAAACCCTAAACCCTAAAATTTATAACCTTGAAACCTAAACCCTAAACCCTAAACCCCAAACCCTAAACCCTAAACCATAAAACCTATTATGCTAAACCCTATACCCTAAACCCTAAAACCTAAAGCTTGAACCTAAACTAAATAAAACAAAAATAAAATAAATAAAAAAAAAATAAATATAAAATAAAATAAAAAAATAAAACATAAACTAAAACCTCCTAAACCTAAAAGATAATATAATGAAGATATAAAAACTAAACAAAAATAAAATAAATAAAAAAACTAAACTAAAATAAAAAATAGAAAACCTACATAAAATAAAAACTAAACCTAAAATAAATTATAAAAAAAGTAATTAAAACCTAAACCTAAACAATAAAAAAAAAAAAAAAAAAATAAATAAAAAAATAAAACCTAATCCAGAACTAAAAAAAATCATTGAAGCAAATAAAAAGAAAATAAACATAAAACTAAACTAAAATAAACTAAACTAAAATAAATAAGACCTAAACCTAAATAAAATAAAAACCTAAACCAAACCTAAACTAAACAAAATAATATAAAGTAAAATAAACCTAAACCTAAACTAAAAAAATAAAACCTATAAAATCCTAAAATAAAACCTAAAATAAAACCTAAAAAATTAAAATAAAACCTAAACCTAAACATTAAAATAAAAATAAAATCGAACTAAAAGAAAATAAAAATAAAATAAAACTAAAAATAAATATAAACCTAAACCTAATCCTAAACCTAAAAAATAAACTAAAATAAAATGTAAATTAAAATAAATAAACTAAACTAAATAAAAAATAAAAATTAAACTTGAACCAAAATAAAAATAAAATAAACTAAAATTAAAAGAATAAACCTAAACCTACTTGGTTTGCTTTTTTAAAAAAAAATAGAATAAAAACCCTAACCCTAAACCCTAAACCCTATAATAAACCCTAAAATTCTAAACTCTAGAACCTAAACCTTATGAAATAAATCAGAAAACAAACAGCACAACCCTAAACCTAAACTGATAACTAAACCCACAAAACCTAAATCCAAACCCTAATCCTAAAGCATAAACCTTAAAACACTAAACCCTGACCACAACCTCTGGCTTAAATCCTAAACCTTAAGCCGGATCTTTGACTACTACCCTAAACCATAATCACTAAGCCTAGCCTAACCATAAACCATAAACCTACCCAACCCCACCTAAACCATCCATAACTCCAATCTTAAACCCTAAACCTAAATCTTAAAGTTACTCACCATAAACCCTAAACTTATAACATAAACCTACAAATCCACAAAAACCCACCCTAAAGCCTAAATCATAAACCCCTAACCACTCAAACTCTCAAACTCAACCCTACCCTAATCCTAAACCAACCCAAACCCAAAACACTAAACCTAAACTTAAAGTTATAAAATAAATTAAAAATAATCTTAAACTAAACCACTAAGCCAAGTATGAATGGGTGAAACCTTGATAGTAGGAACATCACAGAGGCTTAGTTTAAATGTCGGATGGAAGCGGGAGGCGGTTATCATAGTGGTAGTGGGGATCCGGAAGTGGGGTGGATATAGAGTAGTGGGAGGCGATGGTGGTTATGGAGGTGAGAGGAGCGAGGAGGTTACAGCCGTGGTGGTGGCATAGGGAAAGATCAAGGATATGATGATGGTCCCGCTACACGAGAGGTCGAGGTGATTCTGATTGGAACTAGAAAAACTAATGAATAGTCAATCTGACCTGTTGCTTATGGAACTATCTTTACAATAGAGTTGATTCCAGTTATTTAGGTTTTTTGATTTGCTCTATATGTCTTGATTTTTTATCTACATTATAACTTTTTTTTAATTATTTTTATTTTTTATTTTTTTATCTATTTCATCACTTATGTGTTAGAAAACTTGGTGTGTTACTTAGTTTATGAAATCGAAGAAACAATGTTGAATCTCACTTTATCTTCGCTAAAAATAAAATCAAAACCCTAAACCTAATATCTAAACCTTATACCCTAAACCCTAACAATTAAAAATAAATAAATAAATAATTTGGAAAAACCATCACCCTAAAACTAACTCTAAACCTTAAACCCTAAACACTAAACCTACAATAATAAACCCTAAACCCTAAACCCTAAAACCCCAAAGCCTAAACCCTAAACCCTAAATCGTAAATCCTAAAATCCTAAACCCAAAACCCTTAAACCTACAACCCTAAACCCTAAACCCTAAACCCTAATCCTTAAACCCTAAAAACCTAAAAAATCTAAACATAAATTAAATAAAACCAAAAAAATTAATTAATTAAAAAACCTAAACCTGAATAAAATAAAATAATAAAATAAAATCAAAACCTAAACTAAAACCTAAACCTAAACCTAAACCTAAAAATAATATAAAATATGAATAAAACTATACTAAAATAAAATAAATAAAACCTAAACTAAAAAAAATAAAATAATTAAAAAATAAAACCTAATTAAAATTTAAACAAGTAATAAGTAAAAATAAAATAAAATAAAAACTAAATAAAACCCAAAACCTACAATATAAACATAAAAAAAACCTAAAACTAAATAAAAAATAAAGCATAAACCTTAAACTAAAAAAATCATAAAAATAAACCTAAAACCTAAACATAAAATAATAAAATAAAAATCCAAAGCTAAACCTAGAAATAAAATCAAAGCCTAAATAATGAAATAAAAAAAAAATTAAACTAAAAAATAAACCTAAATATAAACCAAAACCTAAAAAGTAAACTAAAATAAAAAACCTAAACTAAAATAAATTAACCTAAAATAAATAAACTAAATGAATAAAAACAAAATAAACCTAAATTAAAATAAAATAAAATTAATTAAATAAATAAAATAAACTAAATAAACATAACCCTACTGGTTCTTATTTTTTTAAAAAGAAAACCTAAGCCTAAACCCTAAACACTAAGCCAAACCCTAAAATAAAACCACACTTAATTTAAAAAAAAAATAAAAAAACCCCTGAGCCACTACTAAACTAGGCCAAAAGAAATACCACAGGCCACATTAATAAACAATCATATGCATACCCTAAACCATAAACCCTACCAAACCCCAAAACTAACCACCACTCCCCAGACCTACCCCAACCATGGCTTTCCTAAAGCTAAATCTAAAACACCACAGGCCCTGAGCCCCTAAACTAAACTAAATGATAAATAATTTGGACTGACCCCTAAACCCCAGATCCTGGGCTCTACCCACTGAGCCTAAATCTATAACCCTGACCCTCCCAAACTGACCCTAATGGCTGACTGGACTCAAAATAAAGCCAAAATAACCTAAAATAAACTAAACCACTAAACTAAATAAAATAATACTAAACTTAAACTAAAATAACACTAAAAATAAACCTAAAATCAAGGCCACTACATAAAATTAAAACTAAACTTAAACCTAAAAATTAAAATTAAAACAATACTAAAAATAAACTTACCTAAACATAAAATAAACTAAAATAAACCTAAATAAATAAAATAAACTAAATAAATAACCACATTGGTTTTCTTAATTTAATGAAATTAAAATATAATATATAAAAATCAAATAAAAGAAACCCTAAACCCCAAACCCTAAACCTAAAAACCTATGCTAAACCCTACAACTAAACCTAAAAAGCCCACCTAAACTAAATAAAATAAAATAAATAAAAAACAAAAAAAATAAAATAAAATAAATAAAATAAAATAAAAGCATAAACTAAAACCTAAACCTAAACCTAAAAAGAAAATATAATGGATATAAAAAACTAAACTAAAATAAAATAAATGAAACCTAAACTAAACTAAAAAAACCTAAATAAAATAAAACTAAACCAAAAATAAATTATAAAAGTATAAACCTAAACCTAAATAATAAACAAAATAAAACCTAAAATAAATAAAATAAATAAAACCTAATCAGAACTAAAAAAAAATTGTAAAGCTAAATAAAAGAAAATAAACATAAACCTAAACTAAATAAACTAAACTAAAATAAATAAACCTAAACCTAAAATAAATAAACCTCTAAATAAATACAAAATAAAATAAACTAAAAATAAACCTAAACCTAAAAAAATAAAACCTATAAAAAACCTAAAATAAAAAGCCTAAAAACCTAAAAAACCTAAAAATTAAAATAAACCTATAAAAATAAAAAAATAAAACTTTAACCTAAATGAAAATAAAACAAAAAAATAAATATAAACCTAAACTTAAAAAAAATATACAAAATAAAAATGTAAACTAAAATAAATAAACTAAACTAAATAAAAATAAAATTAAACATGAACCAAAATAAAATAAAATAAAGATTAAAGAATAAATAAACTCTTGGTTTAGTTTTAAAAAAATAGATAAAAAATAAAACCTATAATAAATACCCAAATCCTAAACTCACACCCCAGGCCCTAACTATACCCTAAACAATACCTAAACCCTAAACCACTAAACCCTAAACCTGGGCCCTACTGACCACAGGCCTGAGCCACTAACCCTAAATAACCTACCCAACTAGTCAGACCTGATCTGAGGCACTTACCTCCCTGACTGGACCTAGGCCCTAAATCCTAAACTGGGATCTGAGCCCCTAAACCTAAACCTAAACCCAAAAAAACCTAAACTAAACCATATACTAAACACTAAAACCCAAACCATAAACATAAACCTGGACCACTGGACCACACCATAAACCTCTAAAACCCTAAACCTTAAACCCAAATCTATGATAAACCTTAAAAAGCCCACAAACCCTAAAGCTAAACCCAAAAAAATAAACTAAAAAAAAAAAATTAAAATAAAATAAATAAGGAGCTAAAATAAACAAAATAAAATAAATAAAATAAAATAAAATAAAATAAAACCATAAAAAGATATAAAATAAAAAAAATAAATAAATAAAATAAATTAAATTAAAAAAAAATAAAAAAAATCTAAATAAAATAAAAGTTAAACCTAAAATAAAATAAAATAAAATAAAAACTAAATAAAAACTTAAACCTAAATAATAAACTTAAAAATAAAACTTATAAATAAAAAAATAAAACCTAATCCCTAAACTAAAGAAAAACCAAAACTAAAATAAACTAAACTAAATTAAATGAAACCTAAACCTAAACCAAAGCCAAACCAAAACTAAAAAAAATAAAATAAACTAAAGTAATCTTAAACCTAAACTCAAAATAAAACCTAAAATAAACCTAAAATAAAACCTACAACCTAAAATTAAAAAATTAAATAAAACCTAAACCAAATCAAAAAAATAAAATCAAAATAAAATAAAAATAAAATAAACTAAAATAAACCTAAATAAACCTAATCCTAAAATAAACTAAAATTAGAAACCTAAACAAAATAATTAAACATAAAATAAATAGACAAACTAATTAGAAATAAAAATAAAACCTAAATCAAAATAAAATAAAATAAACAAAATAAATAAAAAATAAACTAAATATACCTAAACTAAGTTTACTTAATTCAAAATAAATGAAACTCTAACCCTACCCAAACTTGCCCTAAATCCTAAACTCTAAAACCCTACTGACCCCACCTAAACCCTATGCCCACCCTAAACCATACTAAACCATAAATCCAAACCCTAAACCCTAACCTAAACCCTAAACCTGCAACCCTGTACCACCCTGGGCCTAAACCCATAAACCCAACTAAACCTGACCTAAGCCTAAACCACAAACCTAAATCTCTAAATAAAACTTAAAATAAAATAAATAAAAAAAACCTAAATAAATAACATAAACTAAACCTAAACTAAACTAAACCTAAAAATAAACTAAAATAAGAAACCTAAACTAAAATATAAATAATAAAATAAAATATTAAACTTAAATCAAAATAAAAAATAAAATAAACTATAAAAATAAAAAAAATAAACTAAATAAACCTAAACATATAGTTTACTTAATTTAAAAAATAATAAAAAAAAAAAAAAAACCTTAACCCTAAACCCTGAACTCTAAAACTTACCCTAAACCCTAAAACCCTAAACCCTAAACACTAAAAACCTAAAAAGATAAAGCTAAACTAAATAAAACCTAAAAATAAAATAAATAAAAAAACCTAAACTTAAAAAAAAAAAAAAATATCCTAAACTAAAACCAAAACCTAAAACTAAAAATAAAATAAACTAAAAGTAATCCTAAACCTAAACTAGAAAATAAAACCTAAAATAAAAACTTACAAACTAAAATTAAAAAAATAAAATAAAAACCTAAACCAAAGCCCTCAAAAATAAGCTCAAACATAAAAATAAAATAAAAATTAAACTAAACTAAAAATAAACCTAAATCTAAACCTAATCCTAAAATAAACTAAAATTAGAAACCTAAACAAAATAATTAAACATAAAATAAATAAAACAAACTAATTAAATAAAATAAAATCTAAATCAAAATAAAAAATAAAATAAACTAAAATAAATAAACCTAAACCTACAAGTTTACTTAATTTAAAAAAAAAATAAAAAACTCTAACCCTAAACCCTAAACTCCACTAAACTCTAAACCCACCTAAACCCTAAACCTAAACCCCAAAACTCCTACCATACCCAAACCCTGACCCTAAACTCCCTAAACCCTACCCTACAACCCCATGCCTGTCCTAATCATAACCATAACCTAAACCCACCCAACCTTAAAACCTTTTAAAAATAAAATGTAAAACTTAAACTAAATAAAATATCATAAACTACAACCTAAACCTAAACCTAAAAATAAACTAAACAAGAAACCTATAAATAAATCAAAATAAGTAAAATAAAATTAAAACCTAAATCAAAATAAAAAAAATAAAATAAAATAAAATAAAAAATAAACTAAAATAAACTATGGTTTACTTAATTTAAAAATAATAAAAAAAAAAAAACCTTAACCTAAAACAACTCTAAAACCCTAAACCCTAAACCCAAACCCTAAACCCTAAACTTAAACCTTACTGACCTACAAACCACCCTAAACCTAAACTCTAAATCCTAAACCCTAAACCTAAACCTAAACCTACAAACCCTAAACACTAAATCCTAAACTCTTAACCTAAAACCTATAATCTTAAAACCCCTCCCCAACCTAAACTAACCTTAAACACCAAACTCACCCTAAATCCTAAACTCTAAGAATGTTCAGAACCTTAATGTTAAGAGAATCAACATCAACTAAGATCAATTTAGATATAGCGGTGGAGGCAAAAGCGGAGGCGGTGGTTATCATAGTGGTGGTGGGGGATCTAGATGTGCTGGTCGATATAGTGGTGGTGGTCAAAGTAGTGGTGGTTATAGAGGCAAGAGGTGCGATAGAGGTTACAGTTGTGGGGTGCCTGAGGGAGAGATTTGGGATATGAAGGTGGATCCCGCTACTCGAGAGGTAGAGGTGGTTCTGATGGGAACTAGAGAAAATAAAGAATAGTAGATCCGATCTATTGCTTATGAAACTGTGTCTTTATAGTAGAGACGGTTCAACTTATCTAGGATTTTTGATTTTCTCAATGGGGGAATATTTTTTATCTATGTCATCGCTTGTGCCTTAGAAAACTTAGGGTGTTTCTTGGTTGATGAGATTGAAAAGAAGAAATATTGAATATGAATTTGATCTCTATTAAATAAGAAAACTTTAAACCTTAAACCCTAAACTAAAACTTAAACCCTAAACCCAAAATAAAAACCCTAAACTTGAAACTCTAAACCCTAAAAACTAAACCCTAAACCCTAAACCCTAACCCCTAAACCCTAAACCCTAAACCCTAAACCCTAAAACCTAAAACCCTAAACCATAAACCCTAAACCCTAAAACAAAACTCTAAAACCTAAAATTCGTAACCCTAAACCCTAAACCCTAAACCCAAAACTAACCCAAAACCATAAGAATGGACAAAACCTTGATGGCAAGAACTTCACCATTAACTAGGCTCAATCTTGATCAAATGTTGGACGAGAAGATGGAGGCGGATATGATATGGATCGATAGAACTAATGGGAACTAAAGAAATTGAAGAATGGCCCTGATCTGTGCTTACTATGTCTTTACATTAAAGATAGTTCTACTTATTTAAGGTTTTATTTACTCTATGGGTGTTTATTTTTGATCTATGTCATCACTTATTTCTTAGAAAACATGGGGTGCTACTTGGTTGAAGAAGAAACGTTGAATCTGAATTTGTTCTCTATAAAAAAAGCCTTAAGCCCTAAACCCTAGACCCTAAACCCTAAATTAAAACTTAATCCTTAAACTTAAAATCAAAACCTTGAACCCAAAACCTAAACCTTAAAACCCTAAACCCTAAACCCTAAAAAACCCTATAACCCTAAACATAAACACTAAACCCACAAACCTAAACCCTAAACCTAAAACCTACAATTAACCATAAACCCTAAAACTTATAAGACTAAACCCTAAACCCTAAACCCTAAATCCTAAATAAACCCTAAATGAACCCTAAACCATAATTCTAAACCCCAAACCTTGAATAAATATGTCATTAGGAGTAGATATAAAGAATGACCTAATCCTAACATTGTTAAGGTAATAAAGAAAATGTCTTCAAAGAGACTTTCCCTTGACTATTAGAGATTTGAATACCCTAAACCCTAACCCTAAATCATATTACAATAACATTTATTATAGTATAATGTAGCATCATATATTTGAGCACATATTCATGTGTTTTTGGATGTTATAAGATGTTTTGAAATGTTTTATATTATGATATTGTACACTCTATTTTAATATAAATCATAAAAATATTGATTTAATAAATTAGATGATGAAATTTAAATTTGAAATTTGAATTAGGTTGCCTAAAAGTGCTACACCACTTGTAGTCTAAAAGTAATATTTTATGTTCAAAATAAATATTATCGTTGTAGCATTGTATAGCATCGTGTTACAAATGTTATTGTACATTTTAGTATATTTTAATTTTGTTATAATACATTGGATCAAAACTCACAAAAATGTTAATTTGAAGATTGAGATTAAATAATTTTGCCAAATTCATGACACACACTAAGAAGCAACACCAAAATTATGCTATTGTACCATTTCTAATAAAATAACAAATTTACATCCAAAATGAACATTACTCATATTTTGAGATAATTTTGTTATTTGTTCTTTTAAGTGATTCAAATGAAGTGTAATGTTAGATAATATATTATATTATATAAAATTATAATATAACATCATACAAGATATAATAATATAGTGTGTTACTTCACACTATAACATGTTTAGCATGATTGTATAGTTAGTTTGAGCTTGCACCATCATAAATCATAAAATGTTGATTACAATGTTAAGATGATGTAATTTGAATGAATTCATTGTTAGGCATTTGGTTGAAGTATTAAAAGTGTGCATAAGAGAAGAAATAAGATTTGATGAGAATTTCATGTTAAGGACATGGAGGGAGATCCGCTAGGGGATCACAAATGCATTGAACAAGACATGTGAGGGGTCTATGTCGAAGGCATAGAAGAAGAAAATCTGTTGGGGATAAGGTTTGAATTTGATTTGATTATATGATTTATGAAAAGAAGATCTGTTGGGGATAAGAATCTATAATCCATCAGGGATTCAGATCAAATCAACTTTAACTTGTTTTATTTTAATTGATGTGGAGACATATCTACTAGAGATATGGGCTCGAGTCCACTAAGGATCGAGTATATGAACCTTCCACTAAGGAAGCAGGTTCGGGCTATCCCTTGGGGATTGTGATTTGAGTTTGATTTCATAGATTATTTTGGAGATGTATCCATTGGGAATAAGAGTTTGGTTGGAGTTTTTGATTTAGACTCTACTGGGGGAGTTGGTTTAATTTGGCTCCACTAGGGAAGTTAGTTTTAAATTTGAATTATTTGCTTGACTTGTTTATATATTATTTGGGGCTCCACTGGGGAGAAGGGAGTGATTTAACTCCAATGGGGAAAATCAGATTGAGTTTAATTTAATATGAGTTAATGTATAGACCCTGTCAGTGTGCGATGGACCCACTAAGAAGGGGCTATATTAGTTGTGACGTACCTCAAGTTTACAAATCCAATGGGACAGTCTATCGACTGAGGGGTAGAGCTAGCCAACCTAAGGGGTTGCCTTTCTATGTGAAATGACTATAGTAGAAAGAAGGCGTAGCAGACTTACATCTTCCAAAGTGAGGAACAACCGTTGGGGTGACCTTTTGGATGCACAATAAATCAAACCTGGCCTAGGGAGACTACTGAGTGAATGCAGCTAGGGACTTATGTCAACTCAAAAGTATTCAGGATTAATTTTATCTTAATTTCATGTTATTTGATATTGTTTGTTTGGTAGTTTGATTTCAAATTAAGGACATATCCACTGGGGTTGTGAGCTCAGTCAAATTTGATAGATTTAATTTATGGACCATGTTGGTGTGCGATGGACCCACTGAGAAGGGGATATATTTGACTTTTTCAATCTTATATTTACAAATCCAAAGGGATAGTCTATTGGCCGTGGGATAGAGCTAGCTAACCTAAGGGGTTGCCTTTCGGTGTGCAATGGTTGTGCTGAGAAGAAAGTGTAGCAGACTTACAGCTTATAAAGCAGGGAACAACCGGGTGACCTATTGGTAACACAATAAATAGAACCCGAGTTAGGGGTGACTATTGAGTGAATGTCACAAGGAACTTATATCAACTCAAGAGTAATCAGGTGATTCCTTTAAAGAGTTTTGTTGACACTGCCCTAAAGATAAGATGTCTACTTGGGAAAAGGTACCACTAGGGTGTCCTCCTAATCCACAAGTGAATATATATTTTATTTATATGTTTGTATAAACCCTATTGGTGTGCAAGGGAACACACTAAGAAGGGGCTATGTTGGGCTTAACCTATCTCAAATTTACTGAATGAAAGGAGAATCTGTACATCCATGAGATGAATTCTCCAACCATAGGGGTGGTTGCTAGGAAAAGGGAACTGTCCAATCTGATAGTAACCCAGGTAGTGTCTAAATGGGGTCATAAAAGACGTTATCTAAATATAGTGCCCACAAAAGAGGTGCTATTAGGGTTGTTATCCTAAGCCTTGGAAAAGAAAGCCTATAGGTGTATGGTGTCCAACTCAAGGAGAAAATAGACTTACATTTATCATGAGTGGTGCATCCAAAGGTGTGAGAACCAACCAACCTAAGGTGTATCTGTCAGCATGAGTGGCGTATCCATCAGCATAATGAGAACAAACCAACCAATGGTGCCTGTTAGTGTGCAATGATCAATCTAAAAAGAAAGCGTGTAGGCTTGCAACTTCTAAGCAGAACTGATCATTGGGATAGCCTATCATCGGTGGGACATATGCTATCTGACATAGAGTGACTACTAAGTGGGAGACCGAGCAAGGGGAGACCCAAACTTGAAGCAATAAGGAGGAGGAAGGAGCCATGAGGGGACTTATCCTAAACCTCAAATATACTTGACCCTCGGTGCAAGGCTAATCCAAGAAGAAAGCATAGTAGACACACATCCTCTTAAATGAATCCAAGATGAGGTAGCTTACCCGACCTAGTAATACCTACAAGGCTCATCGTGTAGTGGCCAAGTAAGAAAGGAAAGTATAGCAGACTTACATCCTTCAAAGTAGAAGACCACTAGGGTGACACACTAACTGGGTAGCACATAAGCTCAACCTAGAGCAGCTACTAAGTGAGTGTCACAAGTGATGTTATCTCAACTCATAGTAGCCCAAGACAAAAGATATGTGTTTATTTTATATGTTTGTGTGTAGTTTATGTTCGTGTTGTGTTGATGAAGGATAGCACACCACTCGGGTTCCTTACACCTACCCTAAACACATCGTGGCGGATTTGCAAACAAGAATACATTCAACATGAAAGAGATTGAATTCGAAAAGAAATTTTCAATGATGATAATTATTTTAAAACATAATTTAAAATATTATTTTAAGTAGAGCTTGTTGATTGAAAGCATTAGGTGCTCTCCCTTATGATTAATAAATTGATAAGATCTTTCTTGGTAGGTCTTCTCTATGGTAAAAGGGCCTTCCCAAGTGGGTTAAAACTTGCCTCCCATCTTAGGATGGGTAACAATCGGTCTCCTTAGAACTAAAATAAGCTCTCCTACTTAAAAAGTTATAGGATAAACCAACTTGTTGTGAGCTTGAATCATTTTAGTTTTGTACAACTTGAGATTTTGGCATGCCCGCAGGTGTCTCTCCGCCAAACCTTTGAGCTATTCTACTCGCAACTCGGTGTTCAGCTCTGTTGTGACCTTGCTATCCACAGCTATCCTTAGTGATGGGAGTTGGACTTCTAATGATAGAATGGCTTTAGACCCATAGTAAAGAGAAAGGAGTATAATGAGTTGGAGTTCAATATGTGGTGCAGTAGGGCCACAAGGCTTCAACTAACTACTAATTCCACTATTACTTACTTTATTGAGTGACTTCTTCAGCATTTGGATGAGAATTTTATTGAAGGCTTCTGCTAAGTCGGTTGCCCTCGGGTAGTTGATGGTAGTATATCTCCAATCTATGTTATGTCTCTGGGAAAAGTTATTGATCTCAGTGCTCTTGAATGCAGTACCATTATCAGATATAATTCATCAAGGAACTCCGAACCAATATATGAAATGATTCATAAAAAATTGGAGCACATGTTGAGCTGTGACCTCTCTGAGCAAAATCGCCTTCACCCTTTTGGAAAAGTAGTCAGTAGCAGCTAAAATGAACCGATGACCCTTGGAAGAGGGGGATCATTCAGACCCACTATGTCGGTACCACAACACTTGAATGGCCATGAGGCCAATGAAGGATGTAGAATGTTGGGTGATTGGTGTAGGATCACACCGTGTATTTGGCATTGGTGGCATCACCTAGCTATATCCAAGCAATCTTTGATCATTGATGGTCAGTAGTATCCTAGTCTCTTGATCTTGGATTTCATTTGGACCGGATTGGTTGGCTCCACATAATCTTGAGTATACCTCGATCACGATCTTACGAGTTTTGTGCTTGTCTATAAATCATAACCACGTATGATCAAAATATCTCCAGAACAAGACACCATCCATAAGAGCCTAGGAAAGTGCTCTCTACTTCATCTGATGGGCTTGGGAATTCTCTTAAGGTACCTTTGTTTAAGTAATCCATGAATGATTGCCTCTATTCTTACTCCTCTTCCTTCTTGGCAATGGACACCTCCCCTTCAACAAAGTACATTTTGATGAGTTCAATGTCAATATTGGATAAGACTTGTCTATTTTAGACCTTTATTAATATGGACTCATCCTCTGGACATGTTAACTCATTGGCAAGGTTGGCTACAGCATATGCTATGATGTTCTCTCCTCAAAGAATCTTATAAATGGTAACCTCTGGGATTTGGGCCAATAACTCCATGGTGTACTCATGGTAGTGATGGAGCTTAGACTTTATTACTTTATAGGACCCAGTGATTAGACTGATAACTAGCTGGGAATCCTCAAAGATGTTGATGTTCTAGATGTTTAGAGTAATAGCTAACTCTACAACGATAATTAAAGCCTCATATTAAGCTTTATTGTTGGTCCAAGGATTGTAGATGATATGAGAATCTCATCACATCACAGTCCAGAGTAAAGAGAACTATTCTTACCCCTGCCTTTTCTAGAATAATAGATTGTGGTTCTTCTCTTCTTTGGGAGGAAGCCACTCCATCAAACATCTCCCAACGGTGAATGCTAGTATCCCCTAAGTTCATGATTTGTTCATTTGGAAGATCATCACTACATGAGTTAGCGAAGTGGGTGTCTTTGCTAAGAAATCTGCTAGCGCTTGTCCTTTCACCGCACAGAGGGGTACAAAGGTAATGTCAAATTGTGAGTGTATCATTGACCATCATGCCAATTGTCCGGATAATGTCGGCCATGTTATGAGATACTATACCTGATTGATCCTAATGATTAAGTTCACCTTATGAGGAATCATGTAGTGTCATAGCTTTTGGGATGCAATGTTTAATGCTAGGCAATGATTCTCAATGGGTGGATAGTTAGCCTCCGTAGGTATTTTAAACCCTAAACTCTATAAAAAAAGCCTTAAGCCCTAAACCCTAGACCCTAAACCCTAAACTAAAACTTAATCCTTAAACTTAAAATCAAAACCCTGAACCCTAAACCCTAAACCTTAAACCCTAAACCCTAAACCCTAAACCCTAAACCCTAAACCCTAATAACCCTAAACATAAAACACTAAACCTTAAACCCTAGACCCTAAAACCCTAAACCCTAAACCATAAAACAATAAACCATAAACCCTAAAACTTATAAGACTAAACCCTAAACCGTAAACCCCCAAACCCTAAACCCTAAACCCTAAATCCTAAATAAACCCTAAATGAACCCTAATTCTAAATAAATATGTCATTAGGGTAGATATAAAGAATGACCTAATCCTAACATTGTTAAGGTAGCTAAAGAAAATGTCTTCAAAGAGACTTTCCCTTGAGATTTGAATACCTAAACCCTAACCCTAAATCATATTACAATAACATTTATTATAGTATAATGTAGCATCATATAATTGAGCACATATTCATGTGTTTTTCGATGTTATAAGATGTTTTGAAATGTTTTAGCATATTATGATATTGTGCACTATAATATATTTTAATATAAATCATAAAAATATTGATTTAATAAATTAGATGATGAAATTTGTTAAATTTGTAGTGAGAATTAGTTTGTAGTGCCAAAGGGGTGCTACACCACTTGTAGTCTAAAAAGTAATATTTTATGTTCAAAATAAATATTATACGTTGTAGCATTGTATAGCATCATATATCATAATAAATTATTCTGCGCATTTTAAATTATTTTAGTATTTTATAATCATGCAGTCAAGCCTACACTAGAATTATTTATAAAAATGTTGATTTATACTTTAAAATAGTGGAATTTGGAAAATTTCATAATAGGTAGAGCATGTCGTCATAATATATTATTTTAATTTACAATATGTAAATGATACGACTAAATTATATAGTTTTTATTATTTAGACTAATTTTATGAGTTTTTTATCTTAAGCAATCCCTTGATATGCAATATAATATAATATGTTATATGTATTATAATATAGGATGCCATAACATAATGTAGCATCATGCATTATAATATACTATCATGTATTACTACTTATCGTTTAACATATTTTAGTTTATTGTAGTATGATGTAGTTGAGTTTGTAATGGTATAATTTATAAAATTACCGATTATAGGTTGAGATGATGGGATTTGGCCAAATTTAAGGTAAGCTTTAGGGAACATCATTAGGGTTGTGTTATGGTGTGTCATTTAATCAAAAGAATGGAATTTTTAATCCAAAATAAATGTTCATTTTTCTACCAAATTTTATAATTTTTTTGCTTAAATTGATTCATTTTAAGGTGTAATGTAAGGTAATATATTACATGAAAGCATATTAAAATATAATGTACATAACAATATAACTTCACATATACATGAATGTGGTGGTGTGTTACAAAATGTTATTGTACATTTTAGTATGTTTTAATTTTGTTATAATACATTGGATCAAAACTCACAAAAATGTTAATTTGAAGATTGAGATAATTTGCCAAATTCACACACACCAAGAAGCAACACCAAAATTATGCTATTTTGTACCATTTCTAATAGAAAATAACAAATTTACATCCAAAATGAACATTACTCATATTTTGAGATAATTTTGTTATTTGTTCTTTTTAAGTGATTCAAATGAAGTGTAATGTTAGATAATATATTATATTATATAAAATTATAATATAACATCATATAGTATAATATAATATAGTGTGTTACTTCACACTATAATATGTTTAGCATGATATTGTATAGTTAGTTTGAGCTTGCACCATCATAAATCATAAAATGTTGATTACAATGTTAAGATGATGTAATTTGAATGAATACATTGTTAGGCATTTGGTTGAAGTATTAAAGTGTGCATAAGAGAGAAGAAATAAGATTTGATGAGAATTCCATGTTAAGGACATGGAGGAGATCCTAGGGATCACAAATGCATTGAACAATGTGAGGGGTCTATGTCGAGGCATAGAAGAAGAAAATCTGTTGGGGATAAGGTTTGAATTTGATTTGATTATATGATTTATGAAAAGATCGGGATAAGAATCTATAATCCATGAGATTAAGATCAAATCAACTTTTGTTTTATTTTAATTGATGTGGAGACATATCTACTAGATATGGGCTCAGTCCAGGGATGGTATATGAACCTTCCACTAGGCGAGGTTGGAATCCCTTGGGGATTGGGATTTGAGTTTGATTTAATAGATTATTTTGGAGATGTATACGTTGGGAATAAGAGTTTGGTTGGATTTTTTGATTTAGACTCTTGGGGAGTTGGTTTAATTTGGCTCCACTAGGAGGTTAGTTTTAAATTTGAATTATTTGCTTGACTTGTTTATATATGATTTGGGGCTCCCGGGAGAAGGGGTGATTTAACTCCATTGGGAAAATCGATTGGGTTTAATTTTAATGAGTTAATGTATGACCACATTTGCATGGACCCAAGGCTATATTACCGACTTACCTCAAGTTTACAAATCAATGGGGAGTCTAGGTAAGCCAACCTAAGGGTTGCCTTTATGTGAAATGACTTTAGTAGAAAGGCATGACTTACATCTTAGGGTGCCCTTTTGGATGCATAATAAATCAAACTGCCTAGACTAATAGTGATGCAGGGACTTATGTCAACTCAAAAGTATTGATTAATTTTATCTTAATTTCATGTTATTTGATATTGTTTGTTTGGTAGTTTGATTTCAATTGAGGACATATCCAGGGGTTGTGAGCTCAGTCAAATTCGATAGATCTAATTTATCAACCATGTTGGTGTGCGATGGACCCGAAGGGATATATCTTTTCCAATCTTATATTTACAAATCCAAAGGGATAGTCTATTGGCGTGGGATAGAGCTAGCTAACCTAAGGGGTTGCCTTTTGTGCAATGGTTGTGCTAGAAAGTGTAGCAACTTACATTATAAAGCGGAACAACCATTTGGGGACTGGTAACAAATAAATAGAACCGAGTTAGGGGTGACTATAGAGTGAATGCCACTGGGAACTTATATCAACTCAAGAGTGTCAGGTGATTCCTATAAGGAGTTTTGTTGACACTGCCTTAAAGATAGGATATGTGCTTGGGAAAAGGTACCACTAAGGGTGTCCTACTAATCCACAAGTGAATATATATTTTATTTATATGTTTGCATAAACCATTGGTGTGCAAGGGAACACAGAAGAGGCTATGTTGGCCTTAACCTATCTCAGATTTACTGAATGAAAGGAGAATCTGTACATCCATAAGATGAATTCTCCAACCATAGGGGTGGTTCTTAGGAAAAGAGGATCCAATCGATAGTAACCGGTAGTGTCTAAATGGGGTCATAAAGGCGTTATCTAAATATAGTGAGAAGTGCTATTAGGGGCGTTATCCTAAGCTTGGAAAGAAAGCCTATAGGTGTATGGTGGCCAACTCAAGGAGAAAATAGACTTACATTTATGAGTGGTGTATCCAAAGGTGTGAGAACCAACCAACCTAAGGTGTATCACCGACATGGTATCCATCGACATGTGAGAACAAACCAACCAAGGTGCAGTGCAATGATCAATCTAAAAGAAAGCATGTAGGCTTACAACTTTCCAACTGATCATTGGGATAGCCTATCGTGGTGGGACATATCTTCTACAACAGAGTGACTACTAAGCGGGGAGACCGGAGGAGAGGAACTTGAAGCAATAAGGAGGGAAGGAGCCATGAGGGGACTTATCCTAAACCTCAAATATACTTGACCCAGTCAGTGCACGAAGGCTAATCCAAGAAGAAAGCATAGTAGACACACATCCTCTTAAATGAATCCAAGATGAGGTAGCTTACCAGCCATGTAGTAATGCTACCATAACAAGGCTCATCATTGTAGTGGCCAAGTAAAGAAAGGAAAGTATAGACTTACATCCTTCAAAGTAAGAAGACCACTAGGGTGACACTAGCAGGGTAGCATGTTAGCCCGACCTAAAGCAGCTACTAAATGAGTGTCACTGGGGTGTTATCTCAACCATGAGTAGCCCAAGACAACAGATATGTGTTTATTTTATATGTTTTTATGTAGTTTATGTTGTGTTGTGTTGATGAAGGATAGACCACTCGGGTTCCTTACACCTACCTAAACACATCATGGTGGATTTGCAAACAAGAATACTTTCAACATGGAAAGAGATTGAATTGAAAAAAAATTTTCATGATGATAATTATTTTAAACATAATTTATAATATTTCTTTAAGTAGAGCTTGTTGATTGAAGCATTGGGTGCTCTCCCTTATGATTAATAAATTGATAAGATCTTTCTTGGTAGGTCTTCTCTGGTAAAAGGCCTTCCCAAGTGGGTTCAAACTTGCCTCCCATCTTAGGATGGGTAAATCTCCTTAGAACTAAAATAAGCTCTCTACTTGAAAAGCTCTAGGATAAACCAACTTGTTGTGAGCTTGAGTCATTTTTTTGTACAACTTGAGGTTTTGGCATGCAGGTGTCTCTCCCAAACCTTTGAGCTCTTCTACCAACTTCGGTGTTATTTGAGCTATCCTTAGTGATGGGAGTTGGACTTCTAATGGTAGAATGGCTTTAGACCCATAGTAAAAGAAAGGAGAGTATAATGAGTTGGAGTTCAATATGTGGGTGCGGTAGGCCACAAGGCTTCAACTAATTCTACTATTCATCTTTATTTGTTCTTCAGATTTGGATGAGAGTTTTGTTGAAGGCTTACGCTTGCCCTCGGGTAGTTGATGGTAGAATATCTCTCCAATGTTATGTCTCAGGAAAGTTGTTGATCTCTCTTGAATAGTACCATTATCAAATATAATTCATCAAGGAACTCCGAACCATATATATGATATGATTCATAAAAATTAGAGCACATGTTGAGGTGACCTCTCACAGCAAAATCACTTAACCATTTGGAAAAGTAGTCGTAGCTAAAATGAAGATGACCCTTGGATCAATCAGACCCCATGTATACCACAACACTTGCCATGAGGCCAATGAAGGATGTAGAATGTTGGGTGGTTGGTGTAGGACCATGTATTTGGCATTGGTGGCATCACTAGCATTATCCAAGCTCAATGATCATGGTATCCTAGTCTCTTGATCTTGGCTTCATCTTGGACGGTTGGTTGGCTCCACATAATCCTGAGTATACCTCGATCATGATCTTACAGTCTTTGTGCTTGTCTAAATCATAACCACATATGATGAAATATCTCTAACAAGACACCATCCATAAGAGCCTAGGAAAGTGCTCTCTTCATCGATGGGCTTGGGAAAATTCTCTTAAGGTAGTTTTCCTTTATTTAAATAATCCATGAATGGTTGCCTCAATCTAACTCCTCTTCCTTCTTGGCAATGGACACCTCCCCTTCAATAGTACTTTTGATGAGTTCAATATATTGGATAAGACTTGTCTATTTTAGACCTTTATTAATATGGACTCATCCTCGGACATGTTAACTCTTGGCAAGGTTGGCTAAAGCATATCTATGATGTTCTCTCCTCGAGGAATCTTATAAATGGTAACCTAGGATTTGGGCCAACAACTCCATGGTGTACTGTGGTAGTGATGGAGCTTAGACTTTATAACCTTATAGGACCCGTGATTGGTTGATAACTAGGAATCCTCAAAGATGTTGATGTTCTAGATGCTTAGAGTAATAACTCTACGATAATTAAAGCCTCATATTAAGCTTTATTGTTGGTCGATTGTAGATGATATGAGAATCTCATCACATCACGTCGAGTTAAAGAGAACTATTCCTACCCACCTTTTCTAGAAT
Source organism: Cymbidium sinense (assembly GCA_021442155.1). Lineage (NCBI taxonomy): Eukaryota > Viridiplantae > Streptophyta > Magnoliopsida > Asparagales > Orchidaceae > Cymbidium > Cymbidium sinense. The sequence continues at coordinate 60,950 of JAKCPB010001876.1, forward strand.
AGTAGATTGTGGTTCTTCTCTCTTTGAGGAAGCCACATCAAACATCTCCCGGTGAATGCTAGTATCCCTAAGTTCATGATTTGTTCATTTGGAGATCATCACTAAGCGAGAGTTAGCGAGAAGTGGGTGTCTTTGCTAGAAATCAGCTTGTCCTTTCACGGAGAGGTACAAAGGTAATGTCAAATTGTGAGTGTATGGACCATCCAATGTCGGATAATGTGCCATATGAGATACTATAGGATTGATCCTAAGATTAAGTTCACCTATGAGGAAGCATGTAGTGCCATAGCTTTTGGGATGCAATGTTTAATGCTAGGCAATGATTCTCAATGGGTGGATAGTTAGCCTCCGTAGGTATTACATGATGGCTGAGGTAGTAGAATGTATTTCCTTCTTCGTCATTGGCTTGACAAGAACCAAGAGAACGTCTAATAGTGTAAAGTATGAGCGGCTTGCCCAAGATGGGGCTACTAGAACCAGCGGTGCCATCAAATAATGTTTGATGCCTTTGATGGCATGTTCACACTTATCATCCCACTTGAACTTGGCATCCTTTTTGACAAGTGCTGAGAATGGCTGACATCTTCTAGATATGTTGGATATAAAGAATCTTAGATAAAGATATACTCTAGAATGCCCTTGGAATGATCTTAGCTGAGTTAAACTTTTACGGGGTGGCATTTCTAATATTGCCTTATTCTTCTCCAGATCGAATTCAATTCCCTAATGTTGGACAATAAACCCATGAAATTTCCTTGAAGCTACTCGGAATGCACACTTCAAGGGGTTCATTTTGAGGTTAAATTATCTTAACTATTCAAAACTACTCTCAAGTCAAAAGATGGTCTTCCTTTTCTACTTTTGACCAGATCATCGATATAGCACTTGACTTGATGATGAATGAGTTCATTGTGAAGATTGAGTCATACCCCTTTTAGCATAACATTTTAAGGCAAAGGCATCACTTTATAAATAGATTCGATTGGGGTTCTAAAGTAGTGTTTTCATATTTAGGGGCCATCTTTATTTGGTTATATAGATGATCCATCCATGAAAGAAGACTTCATAAGATGAGACATTGTCACCATCGGCTTCGATTGGTAGTGGAAATTCATCTTTTGTATATGCCTTATTTACAATCCTAAAATTGATTATGTGAATTTGGCCATTCTTTTTTTTTTAACTTGGGATGATGTGGCTAACGAGGGTATTTTTCTTCGATGAAGTCCACATCGATCGATTTCTTGACTTCATAAATGACTTTATTATTGTCTAATCTCATGTGTCTAGGAGCTTGCTTGATAGGGTTAGCGGCTCTATTCTAGTTTATGGATCGCTACGTCAGAGCCAATCAAGCATCTCTTCATAACTCCATGCAAAGTAGTCCTTAAACTCAGTCAATAGCCTAACTAAGTCATTAGTTTTAATTTCATTCAACAAAGAACTTATGTAAGTCAGGTGTGGATCTTCTTTAGCTCCTAAGTTAATCTTCTTGAGCTTGTTGATGGTTGACTTGATCTCTTCTTTGAACTCTGGCAGTGCATCTTTGACTTCAAAATCATCTGGATCATTTGAGGTTTTAAGCACTCCTCTATAAGTTAATGTGATTTGAAAAGAACTATTAGATTCCAAATGATTGGTGATGACTAATAATCGTCATCATCAAGGACCTTGTCGAATCCTAGTCCGGTCTTGATTGAGAGCTTTTGCATTTGTTCTTCCATATTCTTTGAACTAGTCACTTGCTTTGACCAAGTATGTGGGATTAACCCTTTCTTTGCTAAATTATGAACACAATGCAAGTACCAATCAAAAGGTAATTTTATTAAATCTTTATATGAATCATCCTCAGTTTTACATCAACTTCTTGACTTGAGGATGATGCTCCCGAAGAACATCTAAGACTTCACACACATGGATGATTTGGGGGGCTTCTTACAAACCCTCGACTTTTGAGGAAAGTGGGTTAGAGTTGGTTCCCGATGCTAACTATTTCACATATAGACTTGGATACACTTATGCTTTGCTTTGGAGCTCATCTTCAAGTGTCACCTCAAGGGAATCTACTCTTGAAGCTGTGTGCTAACCATATAAGACTCATCTATGAACTATATATGTTTATATGGATAGCGGTGTACTCACAGTAGGCTGGGACATATCTTTAGGTGGCCAATAAGAGGTTTTCCACCCATGGGACTAACTATGAGCGGCCTCTTCCTCCTGGTGGAGGTGTCGTCTTATGTTCAAAAGTAATGAGCATGTGTGGAATCTAATGTTAGGCTCCACTTCCTCCTCCAAGTTTATTTACTCCCTTTTATTTTCTTTTCATTTTCTCTTTTCTTTTCTTTTCTTTTCTTTCCTTTTCTTTTTTTTTCTTTTTCTTTTAATTCTTAACTTTGGCCAGGTTCACGAGAATAGACTTGTTGATTTTTAGGGAGGTAGTAAGGCACATCTGCATATATGTCAACCTCCTGAACTATAAATGGCTTGAGATCTCCTTTGACATAGTAGACGATCCCACCTCTCATGAACTTCATACACTGATGTAGAGAATGGAACCATGTTGTTCTCATGTATCCATGGTCTCCCGAGCAAAGCGTTGAAAGATGTATCAAGTCTATAATGTGAAACTTGGCGTCTTCCAATCATCTATCTCCAAGCAACACTATGGAGCGAGACTGTTGACCTCACTTTTGGAGTGTGATTCAATCTTCCCATCTTAGACTTAGAGTCTTCTAGACACTAAGACTTCCTAGTCATAAGACACTTCTAACAATTAGGTAAACACTTAACCTAAGCCTAAGACTTAGAAGTTAACCATAGGATTAGGTTATGCCTTTAGATTAGGATAATCCACTACCTACAACCCAAATCAAATCACATGTTCACCTAAAACCAAACCTCAAGTTCAATTAATTCAAAATCAAATTCAAATCCAAATCCAAACCCAAATTTCAAAACCAAATGATTGAAGCCATGATCAAATCCAAACTTGAAACCCTTCTAAGCCATGACCTATCCCATGGACTTAGCTAAATATTAATCCAAATCAATCCAAAATAAATTGATTTTCATAATCAATTTATATCTTCAATCATCTTCTTAAATATAAATCAAATCTACATTCAATGATCAAAACTAAATCAAACTAAATCAAACAAATTAAATCAAAACCCTTCTAAGCCATATATGACCTATCCATGGAGCCAAATCTTAATCCAAATCAAGTCAAAATCAATTTTTTGATTTTCAAATCAATCATATTTTCAATCATCTTCACAAATTTAAATGAAATATACATTTAAATTATCAAAACTAAATCAAACCAAATCAAAATCCAAACTAAGACATGAACTCCATGGACTTAGCCAAATTCCTTCATTCCAAAACCAAATTCAATTGATTTTCTCATGAATCAATCATACCTTCAATCATATTCACAAATATAAATGAAATCTACAATCATCAAGCAACCAAAATCAATCCAATTCAAACCCAACTTAACTTTTGACTTGAAATGTTAAAATGAACCAAAACCCATTTGAACCAAAGCCAATTGATTATATATCAATCCCAAATCCATATATAAACTCAACTAAATCAAACTCAACCCAAAATCAAGCCAACTAAACCCAATTGGTCCACTTGACCAAAGTGGCCAATTTGACCTATTTGATCAAGTTCTAATCCACCCAAAGGATTGAACCAAGCCCATAAAACCTCCCATCATGATTGTTGATCACCTAGTTGATCAAATGTCATAAATTCGGTCAAACTAAGTCAACTTGGTCATTTGACCAAGTCAACCCCTTAACCCATATGAACCCAAACTAGCCAAATTGTAAGCCAAATCCCTTGAAACTAATGATTCATACCAAATCAAAATCAATATTTGAATATGACTTGACCTTAAGTAGTCAAACCCAATTTCTTGACCTAAGTTGACCCAAATTGACTAAAGAAAAAATTGGGTCAAATCAAAATATAAACCAAATTGATTGCAATCCAATGGCTCAAGTTCATTCCAAATTGATTGTTGAACTTGACCAAATGATTGGACCCAATTGATTGACCTAAGCCCAAATTGACCTAAAGGTTCAAGTTGGCCTAAATCAAAACCAAATCTAAATTAATTGAAACCAGAGCTTACAATTATATTCAATTGGTAAACTAAACCTAAACCAACACCCAACCCAAGCCAATTTGGCCAATTGTTTTAAATTGGTCAACTTAACCAATTTTACCCAAATGAATTCAAATGAGCCAAAATAAAATCTAAGCCAAACTAAACCAAATCAATTGAACCAAAACATCCCAAATGATCATATGAACTTGACCCTTGCTTTGACCTAATTTGATTGGTCAAACTAAACAATTTGACCTAAATGAGTCAAATTGAGCCAAACCTAACCAAATCAACTCCAATTGACTTGAAATTTGGGCTAACCCACTTTTGGCTCATTTCAAATTTTCCCAAATCAAATCCAATGCCAAATGATCATTCTACCCTTGGGTCAAGGGAATCACATGAGACAAATCACCCATATAAGTGGTCATTTCCAATGGTCCAGGTACTCTCCCAATGGTCACTTAGGCACCTAGGACACTTTCAACCGGAGGGTGGTTGGGTCGACCATGACCCATGGGAGGTGAAATCACCTCACCCTCCATTGGAGCATTTGAAACCCATAGGACACTCCCTTCTTCGACCACCTCACCTTCAACCAACCAAGTCAAGCCAACTCACCTCCTCCCCACCACCGATGACTCCCTGAGATCGTCAGACGGCCACTATAATCCAAACCCAATCCCACCATTCGATCAAGATGAAGGGGGTATACACCCCCTCATTTCCACTCAAACACACACAAAAATCATTCCTTAGAGCCCTAGCTACCCAAGATGAGCCCCCTTTCCTAGCTCCCAAGCTAGTTGCTCGATCAAAAATGCCATTCCCATCCATAGGACACTCCCATTTCTAACTTCTTTCTCATCTCTCCATCAAATTCAAATTAACTTTGTACACACCTTCCCTAGGCCTCATTGAGCAAGAATGAATCATTTCCCAGTCTTCCCGAGCACTAGAGGTGGGACTTTGATCAAAGCTCAGCTCTGAATCATTGGTTTGTGCCTTTTAAGAGAACATCAAGGAATCAATCCAATTTCTACTCAACAGGGATTCATCTCCACTAGATGAAGCTTCCTCAATCATTTGAGCTATCGATCTTGAGCTCCAGCGAGGTATGCTTCCAAAACTGTTCCTTAGGCAAAAATGGGTTGGAGCTTTTTGATGAAAACTTACATCTCGTGTGATCTTGATAATTGGATCCCCTTCGATGTTGTGAAGGTGTGGGATCTCTTGGAGTTGATCCAGCTTGGGTAGCTTCGGATCAAGTGAGTAATGGTGGACAGACTCCATTCTCCATCACTCGTGTGACGTTAGATCAAGCACAATTTATTCTTCATGATCGGAATGGAAGGTCATGATTAGATCTACTAGAATAATCTACTTTAATCCTATTAAGCTTTGGGATTAATTATAGCCATCTGATCTTAGATTAGATGGTGGATGAGCGTGGCAGAAATGAGTCGGATAAGTTTTAAGTAGCCAATCGCGTGCCATGTGGAAAGTAGCGTGGTGCACATGGTGCCAACATGATTAGGCTTTAATTATAATTAATCATTTTTAATGGCTGAAACTTCTAAAATTATAAAAAAATCATAGAAAATAAAAAATGCAAATAAATACTCATTTTAAAGATATTTGAGGGACAATTAATTAAAAATGATCTTAACTAATTTTGAACATAAATTAAGATTTAATTACAAAATTAATTATTTTATTACTCTTAATTACTTGAAATTAATCCCAAATTTTATGGTTAATTTATTGGGATGACCTTGCCTCCTGATTTTCTTGGGATTTGCTCACTTAATTAGGAAAATTGACTAATTAAATCTTAACTACTCTTTTAAGTTAATTGATTAATTAATCCTGAACAGTAATAAATTGGTTAATTAATTTTTAATCATTTATAAATAAGTAAACTAAGGAATAGGGTTGGGACCCCTTTCCTAAGTTCATTTTAACCCTTTTTAAAATGAAATTAATTAAGATTTAACTAATTAATTAAATCACTTAATCAAATTAAAATCATAATCAAACCTTAATTAATTAAATCATGAGGGTAGATCTTTGGGTCTTTAATAACCTAAAGGAGTTTAATTAAATTATGGTTAGTCCACATGTGTGGGAAAACCATAAGAGTAATTAATTAAGTTTCTTAATCTAATTAACTATTAATCATGAGACAATTGCATTAGGTCCCTTTTATTTCTTAGGATCATTGCAGGTTTAATTTCCATGCATATCAGGTTGGCTCATAATTATTTAGTTAATTACTTTAAGGTGACATAGGTAAGGGTAATTAATTCATCTAATTAAGGGTTCAACTTAATTAACCCATAAAATCAACTTAATTACATTTCCTTAAATTAAATTAAATCACTAATGTGGGAATGGGTTTAAAATAACAAGTGATGATTTCTATTCTCCTTTTTAAATCAAATCAAATCCAAAACTTAATTAATAAAGAAGCTTTGGTCTGCTTTAAATAATCTTAATTCATTTGATTATCTTCAAGAACTAGTTTGGTTGAATGAATCAAATGCTTATATTTGATTGTCCTTTTTCCAATCATGCTAAATTTGGTATGTCATTTGAATTCATTCATCCATATTTTCAAAATCAAGTAAAATAAAAAGGATTTCCTTTATGTAAACTTGCATGTGTTGATTTAATTTAATATATGTGTGGCTATTATCACTATTAAATCCAAATGTATTTTTCAAAAGCTTATAAATGAATAATAATATGTGTTATGATGCTAGTTATAAATACATAAGAAATGCATGTGCTTATAGCTTAAGTGTATGAATGTTGAGTTCTCTTTCCTATTAATGTATTGATTTATATAAGATTGAATGGTAATGGGTATATAGTGGACATCCAGAACATAAGGCTTTAGCAAGCCTCGAGGAGGTCATTTGATTACCTCATTTCCCTAGTTTAACAATGGCACATACCCATATTATTTCATTCTTATATATTTCAACATTAGAATTTGGATAGAGCTTTAATTCATATATATAAATGATTCAATCAAAAAAATATATATATATATATACAATCTTTGCATAGTATTCTTTCCCTCATTTATGTATACATCCATGTGTGTGTCCAAAAGAAGTATAATCTAGACATCAGGAATAGAGGCTTTAGTTAGCCCCAAGGAGGTCATTTGATTATCTACTTCCTAGTTGTACTTGCATATATCTTTATACATGTATATGTATATGTGATTAGTGAATGAAAATCCCATTTTACATTAAAATTGCATGCATTCATAATTGACTAAGTGGTTGAATTAATTAGCCATATGATTTGGAGCTTACTTCCTATGTTCATGTATCTGAATTTACATATGTTTGAATGTAAATGGGTATATAGGGACATCCAGAGAATACGAGGCTTTAGCTAGCTCAAGGAGGTCATTTGATTACCTCACTTCCTAGTTTAACAACACATGCCTATTTAATTTCATTCTTATGTTCTTTTTGTATAAGAATTTGGATAAAGTTTTAAATTAATATGTTTAAATAATTCAGTCAAATAAAATATAAATTCTAAACATACACATACACTGATCATTTAAGTGTGCTAAAGTATATTGCATGTCTAGATATACTTAGGATTAAATCATATGCATGTTAGAAGTGATGGAAAGGAATGATTAAATATATGTCATGTGGTAGTAATTCAGTTAAATTAATCTTAAGATGCCTTTCATTTTGAATAAGATTATTTTAACTGAACCTAAACTTAAGATTAATTAAATCATTTAATAAGCCATTGACTAAAGAGTACTAAATCAAATTAATATACTTTAGAAAGTAACTTAAGTAGGGATGAAAGAGGGCAATCCACTTTTCCTCTCTTTATAACACTTAGTTGGTAAGTGTAATCAAATGTAAAAAGAAAACACAAATTAAAATTCTTAAATCAATTAAACTACTTCAAGTGAAATCAACCTTTCTTGTTAAATTGAATCCTTCTACACTTAGAAAATACAACACTAATGCTAACAAGACTTACCACACAAGCCTTAATACACAGAATTAAGTCACCACTTATAGCTCTAAGTTAGGATGGTGTATGATGTGATGTATGTTTTGTTTTATGATGTATTATTATAGATTGGATGTTAGGGTGTATGCTTCATAGGTAGATGATAAGCCAATATTAGCTAATCATGTTTTCTGATTATGCTTAAGGGATGCTTAAAATAAATGAATGCCCTTTTACAAGTTGGTTAAATCGCTTAATCCAAGTTAGGATAGGGCTTAGTTACCCATGTGTAAGGTGTTATGTCAAATTATAAATACAATTGTTTGGGATTATATGTATATTTAGCAAACCTTTATTTTGCGGTGTAGTTAGATTTACTTTTCCCACATAAAATAATTTTAATAGGAATTAAGATTAGTGCTATGGGGATTAGGATGAGTAGTGGCTAGAAGGCTTTGTCCTAGGGTGCCCTGTGATGCCTTTGAAGCAAGCAATCAAATCAAAATAAGGAAATAAGAAATGGAGATATGAAAAGAAGACCCCCATAGCATTTAATACAATTATAATTATTCTTTCATATTCCATGTTGTATAAGGGTATAGCTCGGCAACCCATCTTTTCCTCTTGGGTTGTAAGGTGAACAAAGACCTTTTATTCTTTTATGATATTTATATAATTGTTTGATGTTATGTATACATTTGTGCATTAAGATGCTTTCATAGTTTCTTAAATGATTGATGCTTTAATGTTTGGCTTGGATGATTAGGCTCTTAAGATAAAAAAACCATAAACCCAAAACTAACTAATCTAAAAACTAAACCCAAACCTAAACCCTAAAACCCTAAAAAACCTAAAAAAATAAATATTAAATAATCCTAAAACCCTACTAAACCACAACCCTAAACTTAAAATCACAAACCCAAACATGAAAAACCACACCAAAAACCCTAAAGTCTAAAACATAAACCTAAAACTAAATAAAAAATAAAATAATATAAAAATTTAAACAAAATAAAATAAAAATTAAATAAAATAAAAATAAACTAACTAAAACTAGGAAACCTAGCCTAAATAAATAACAAAAAAATAAAAGAAAAAACTAAAATAACTAAATAATTAAATAAAAACCTAACAAAACAAAAAAAATAAAATAATAAACTAAACATAAAATAAAATTAAATAAACCCAAAATAAAATAAAATAAAACAAAACTAAATAAAAAACTTAAACCTAAACCTAAAATAAAACTTGAAATAAATAAAATAAAAAACCAAAACTAAAAAAAACCTAAAATAAAAAATAAAATAATTTACTAACTAAAATAATCTAAATAAATAAATAAAACCTAAACCTAAATAAAACTATAAATTAAAATAAACTAAAATAAACAAACTAGATTAAAAAATAAAACCTAAAAAATAAAATAAAATGAAACCTAGATCCTGAACTAAACAAAAACTTAAAAATAAAATAAAATAAACCTAAATAAGATAAAAATAAATAAACTAAAATAAATTATGCTATGCTACCAAAAAAAAAATAAACTAAAAAAAAAAACTAAAATAAATAAACCTAAAACAAAAATAAAATAAACTAAAATAAATAAAAATAAACTAATTAAAAAAGCTTATGCAGTTCTTAAATAAAAATAAAAAAAATAAAAAAAAGTAATGGCTTAAAATACCCAGCCACATAAAAACCTGGCCTGAGCCCAAAAGAAACCTAATACAAACCTAAATCTTTGGGACTGGGCTCTGGGCCTAAAACATACCAGACCTAACCCTGACCACAGGCAACCACTTACTACTAGAAACCTAAAGACTAAATAAAAATAAAACTGAAATGGAATAAAACCACAAACATAAAGATAAAATAAAATATAAACTTAAACTAAGATAAATAAAATAAAATAAAAAAATAAAGAGCAAACAAAAAATAAAATAAATAAAACCATCATTAAATAAAATTAAATAAACAAAAAAATAAATAAAATAAAACCAAATAAAAAAAATGTAAAATAAATAAAATAAATAAAACCAAAAAAATAAACCTAAAATAAATTTAAATTAAACTAAAACTAGAAGAAAAACTTAAACCTAAAATAAAAATAAAATAAACAAAATAAAATAAACTAAGCTAAACTAAAATAAAACTAAGTAAACTAAAACCTAAAAAATAAACTAAACCAAAACCCTAAACTAAATAAAATAAATAAACAAAAAATAAACTAAACCAAACTAAAAAAATAAAACCTAAAATTAAACCTAAAGTAAAGAAACCAAATAAAAAAAAAAATAAAATAAAACTTAAACTAAATAAAAAAAAAATAAAATAAACTCTAAATAAAAAAATACTAAACTTAACTAAAATAATACCTAAAATATAAAACTATATAATAAATAAATAATAAAAAATATCAAATGAATAATATAATACTAAATAAGCTAACTATTTTTTTTTAAACCCTAAACTCAGACCCTAAACCCTGTCTGACTAGGCTGACCACTGAAAAACTAGCACAAAGATCCCACCAGGCCAAGACTCTGACCTAACCTCTGAGCCTGACTGACCAGGATCACAGGCCACTGGGCCACAGATAAGGCCACTGGGCTCTGTTGACCTCACTGACCTTCCCTGACCTAGGCTAACTGAAACTCCCAAACTGATACTGGTGAAGGCTCTTGTGCCCTTAAAGAACAAGAACCACTGAGCCAAGCACAAAAGGAAACTGCCCAAACCAAAGAAGGCAAACCACAAATAAAGCGGTGAAACCAAGGCCCAAACCATAAACTCAACATAAAAAATAAACTAAAAAACTTAAACTAAAAAACTTAAATTTAAAATATAGAAAAATAAATAAATTTAAAATAAATAAAAAAAATAAAATAAAAACTAAACATAAACCAAAAATAAATAAAATAAAATATAAACTAACTAAATATAATAAATAAAAAACCTAAAATAAACTAAATAAAATAAAATAAACATAAAATAATAAAATAAACTAAAAAAAAAAAAAAATAAAACCTAAACCTAAAATATAAATAAAACTTAAATAAATAAAATAAACTAAACTAAAACATGAACTAAATAAATAACTAAAAAAATAAAAAAATAAAAAACCAAATAAAATAATAAATAATAAAATAAACTACTAAAAAAACCTAAAACTAAAAATAAAAAAAAAAAAACTAAAATAAATAAAACCAAAAAATAAAATAAATAAATACCTAAAACTATAAACCAAAAAATAAAAATAAAATAAACCTAAAATAAAAGATAAATAAAATTAATTAATAACTAATTTAAAATAAATATAAATAAAAAAAAAAATAAATAAAATAAAAATAAAACTAAAACTAAACCTAAAATAAAATAAATAAATAAAAAAACCTAAAATAACTAAACCTAAAACTAAACTTAAAATAAAATAAAATAAAAATAAAAAAAACTAAAATAAAAAATAAAGAAAAAAACTAAAAAAAAAATTAAAATTAATTGAAGAATAAAAGACTAAAAATGGAATTAAAATAAACTTAAAATAAAATAAATAAAAAACTAAATAAAAACCTATGCCTAAAATAAATAAAATAAACCTAAACTAAATGAAAAAAATAAAATAAAAATTAAAATAAAATAAATAAAATAAAAAACCAAAATAAACTAGACAAAATTAAATAAAACCTAAGCCTAAACTTAAACCAAAACTAAAAATATAAAAACCAAATAAAAAAAAATAAAATAAAAAAATAAAACTAAATCTAAAACTAAAAAAAAAATAAAATAAAATCAACCTAAAATAAAAATAAACCTAAAATAAAATAAAAAAAAAAAGTAAAATAAATAAATCAATCCTAAATAAAAATACTAAGATAAAACTGAAGCTAAAATCCACTATTAAAATAAAATAAACTTAAGAAAATAAAAAAATAAATAAAATAAAATAAATATAAATAAACTAAAATTAAAATAAACTTAACCTGGCTAAATAATTAACTAAACCCTCAGAAAAACCACAAATAAAACACTAAAAAAAAACCAAACCTAAAAATGATACCCTAAATGACCCTAAACTAACCTAAAACTAGCTAAACCTCTAAAACCTACTGAGCTAAACTTATAAAATGTAACCACACCTAATAATAAATAAAAAATAAAATACCTAAACATAAAGATAAAATAAAATAAAATATTAAACTAGGCTAAATAAAATAATAAAACTAAATAAATAAAATAAACTAAAAATAAAAACCTAAATAAATAAACTAAAATAAAAAAAAACTAAATAAATAAACCTAAAAATAAATAAAAAGAAACTAAAAAAAATAAATAAAAAAATAAAACCAAACTAAACTAAAACATGAGTAAAATAAACTAAAACCTAAATAATAAAATAAAACTAAATAATAAAATAAACCTAAAAAATAAATGACTAAAATAATCTAAACTAAAATACTAAATAAAACCTAAAAAAATAAAATAAATAAATACCTAAAACCTATCTAAAACCTAAATAAAATAAAATAAATAAAATAAAATAAAATAAATTAATTAATAAACCAAACTTAAAATAAATATTAAATAAAACTAAATAAATAAAAATAAAACCTAAACTAAACTAAAAAAAATAAACTAAAATAAAATAAACTAAAATAAATAAAACCCAAACTAAACCTAAAATAATAAACTAAACTAAACAAAAATAAAATAAAATAAAAAATAAAAAAACTAAATAAAAAAAATAAACTAAACTAAACTAAAAAAAAATTAATTAATGAAATAAAAACTAAATAATTAAAACTAAACTTAAAATAAAAAATAAAATAAAATAAATAAAATAGCCAAAATAAATAAAATAAAACCTAAACTAAATGAAAAAAAACTAAAATAAAATTAAAATAAATAAAATAAAATAAACTAAAACCTAAATAAATAAAACTATAAATTAAATATAACCTAAGCTAAACTTAAAACCAAACCAAAAACTAAAAAATAAAATAAACTAAACTTAATAAACATTGCTAAAAAAAAAATCTACCTAAAATAAATAAAATCTAAACCTAAACCTAAATAAAACCTAATAATGAAATAAAATAAAACAAAAAAAATAAACTAAAATGATACCTAAATATGCTAAAATAAAAAATGACTAATAATAAACTCACTTTAAAATAAAATAAACTAAAAATAAATATAAATAATATAATAAAATAACTAATATGTTAAATACTAAACCTGGGTTTTGATTTTGTTTTTTTAAAACCAAATCACGGACCACACCCTACTGACACTATCTCTAACTGAGCCACTAAATGCTACTATGACCCACAACTGACCACATCAGATCTGAGCCCTACAATAGTACCCTAAAACCAAGATCCAAGGCCACCCAACTAAATCTGAGCCCAAAAAACACTGAGCCACAAAACCACCTTGCCAGGCCTAGGCCTAAATGACCACTGAGGCTGAGCCTAGGCCAGCCAAAGTGACCTAGGCCACAAATGACCATGAAGCTAATAAACTAGGCCCACCCAAACTGGGCTGACTGCCACTGAGGGAGGGCCTGGGCTACAGGCTCTGGGCCTAAAAGGCTTAAACTAAGATGAATGATTAAATATGATTAAAACTGACTGGAAAATACTGAGCCAAGGCCAAAAGACCTCTACCTTAAAGGCTGATTGCCACTGATAAACCCTAGAGGATGGCCTGACTAGCCACATTATACACTGGGATAAATGGAAGGCCACCCTAAAGGCCACAAACCCTAATCCTAGGATGAAAAAAAGAAAATAAAAGATAAAACAAAACCTGATAAAATAAAATATAAATAAAGATAATTAAAATCATGACCTAATAAAATAAAATAAAAAATAAAAAATAAAATAAAAATAAAACTCATAAAATGAGCTAAACTAAACCTAAAAATAAACTATAATAAAAACTTAATAGTGAACTAAATATAAACTAAAATAAAATACATAAAGATAAAATAAATAATAAAATAAATAAAAAAAATAAACTAAATTAAACCTCTTGGTTTGAATTTTCTAAACCAAACTAGACTAACCCTAAAACCTAAAATAAACTAAAACCTAAACCTCTGGGTTTAATTTAAAATAAACAACTAAATCAAAAAATAAACCAAGATCTAAAATTAAAATAAAATAAAAAAAAATAAAATAAAACCCTAAGCCCCAAATAAAATACCAGCCAAAACAAACCTAACCACTAAATAAATAAAAAATAAAAACCACTAACCAAAAAAGGCTTACCTTTAACTGATAAACAAGGCCATGAGCACAGACCTAGACATTACCTACCTGGGCTCTAGGCCTAAGCCTAAATCTAACCTAAAAATAAAGATAAAATAAAATACAAGAAAATAAACCACCTGAAAGGCAAAAAGATCTAAGATAATGAGCTAATAAAGTAAATAAATAAATAATACTATAAATAAATGCCACATGTGGGTTGCTTGGGTTTTAAAATCCTAAACCCATAAATAACCTCCACTGACCTCAATTTAACTAAGGCCAAAACCACAAATAAACCCCAAACAGACCTAAACCCTAAACTATGACCTAAACCCTAAGCCACAAAACTAAGCCCTAATTCTTAAACCTTAAACCCTAAACCACCCCAAACTCTAAACCTAAACCTAAAGTAACTAAATAAATTAAAAATATAAACCGAAACCCTAAAACCTAAAACCTAAACCCTAAGAATGGGCAAATCCTTGATGGAAGGAACACCACCTTCAAAGGCAATCTAGACCTGAGTGAGAGGTAGGCGGTGATTATAATGGTGGTTGGGGATCCTGGATATGGAAGGTGGTGAGCGGTGGTGGTTATGAAGGTGGGAGGAGCGACAGAGGTTACAACTGTGGTGGTGGAGAAGGGAGAAATCAGAGATATAATGGTGGATCCCACTGTAAGGAGGTTTGAGCGAGCTAAAGCGAGGAATGGTCGATCCGATCTACTTATGGAATTATTTCCTGATAGATGGTTCTAATTATGTAGGGTTTTGATCTATATCGAGCTCATTTTTATCTATGTAAAACGTGCCTTAGAAAACACAGTGTTACTTGGTTGATGAGATCGAAAAGAAGAAATGTTGAATCTGAATTTGTTGTCTTTCAAAAAAAATCAAAAACCATAAATCCTAAACCTAAAATCTAAACCCCAAACCCTAAACCTTAAACTCTAAAAATAAAAAAAATAAAAAAAAATAATACCATAACCCTAAACCCTATACCCTAAATAAACCTAAACATAAACTAAAAAATAAAACCTAAAAATAAACATACAACCTAAATAAAATAATAAATAAATAAAAAAAAAACTAAACCTAAAATAAAATAAAAAAACAAAACTAAAAGAAACATAAACTAAAACTAAATAAAAAAAATAAACTAAAATAAAATAAATTAAATTAAATAAACTAAATAAAATAAACTAAATAAAATAAAATAAAATAAAATAAAATAAAATAAAAACTAAACTGTCGATATGGCAATTTAAAAACTAAACCTAAAACCCTAGGCCCTAAAAAAGCCTAAACCCTCAATCCTAAATCCATGCCCTACCACACCACACCCAAGGCCTTGACCTAAACCACACCCAACCCAGTAACTCTAATGAGCCACAACCCCTAGCCCCACACCCACCTAAAACCTAAAAACCTAAAACCTAACCTAACCTATAAACCTAAAATGGGTTCAAAAACCTACATAAATTAAATAAACAAAATAATAAAATAAAAAACTAACTAAACTTAAAATAAAATAAAATAAAGATAAAGAAAACTAAAATAAAATAAATAAACCTAAACTAAACTAAAAAATTAAATTTTGAAGAATAAAGACCTAAATAAAATAAAACTAAACTTAAAATAAAAAAATAAAACTAAATAAAACTAACCCTAAAATAAATAAAAATAAAACATAAACCTAAATGAAAAAAACCTAAATAAATAAAATATAAATAAAACTATAGTAAACTATACAAAATTAAACAAAACTTAAGCCTAAACTTAAAGCAAAACTAAAACTAAAAAAAAATAAACTAAAAAAACCTAAACCTAAATTAAAAAATAAAACATAAATATGAACATAAAATAAAAACCTAAAACCTAAACCTAAAATAAAATAAAAATTTAAACCTAAACCAATTAAAACTAAAACCTAATAAAAAATAAATAAAAATAAACTCAAATAAAAACTAATAATAAACATAAACCTAAAATATACTAAAATAAAAAACTAAAATAAATTAACTAAAGATGAAAAAAAACCTAAAGAAAAGTAAAATAAAATAAAAAAATAAACTGATATAATAAACCTAAACCTACTGGGTTTTTTAATAAACCACTAAATTTTAATACAACTTAAACTTTACTTTATCCTGGATCACGGACCTAAATCTGCTGACCCACCCTGACAAACTATAAACCTAAACTAAATCCTGGGGCATAAAGAGCCCTAAACTACCACAGGCCCCAAACCCTAAACTAAAAGCCACCCATGACCTGGGCCACTGAGCCTACCTGTGCCACTGAGCCCTAAATCCAGGCCACAAAACCCTGGGCCACTCCTAAACCCTAGGCCAACTGACCTGAGCCAAGACCATAAACACTAAACTCAAACTAGGCCCTGGGCTGAGTACTGGGGCAGGCTCCCACTGACCTCCTGACCACACTCAAGCCTGAGCTAACTTTGATTAGAATACACTTGACCCTGGACCCTGGGCCCAAATGTTAAACCATGAGCCCTACCCAAACCCTAGATTCCATGGGCAACCAGGCTAACCAGTCCTAACCCTGACCACCTCTGACACTCAGGTGTTGACCATGGGTAAACTGAGGCTGAGCCTCTACTCCCTGGGCTCTGACCCCAAACCCTACCACTGAGCCCCTAAAATGCTAAACAAACCAAAAACTAAACCTAAACTAAAAACAGAAACCTAAACCTAAAGCTAAATAATAAAAGATAAAATAAAAAAAAATCATAAACCTAAAATAAATGGTGACCTAAAATAAAACTTGGACATAAACCTAAAATAAAACAAAAAAATCTAAAATAAAAAAGATAAAATAAACTACAATAACTAAAAAAATAAATAAAATAAACTAAATAAAAGATAAAATAAACATAAAGAAAAAAATAAAAGTAAAATAAACTAAAATAAAAAAAAAATATCTAAATAAACCAAACCTACTGGTTTACTTAATTTTTCTTTTTTAAAGAAAACACGAACCACAAGAGCTCCCAAACCTAAACCCTAAAATATAAAAAAAAACATAAACCTGGTTTGCTTAATTTAAAAATAAACCTAAACTAAATCTTGAACCCTAAACTAAAACCTAAATATTAAACCTTAAACCCTAAAAAAATAAAAAATAAAAAAAATAAAAACCCTTAACCTTAAACCATAAACCCAAACCCTAAAACCCTAAACACCAAACCCAAAACCATAACCCCTAAACTAAAACCTTAACCCTAAACCCTACAACCTAAATCCAAAAAACCCTAAACCATATAACCCTAAAACTCTAAATCAGCGGACCACTAGGCCCTGGACCCTGAACCACAAACCCTAAGCCTAAAAATCTAAAACCAACCTAAAGATAAAATAAAATAAACTGCTAAAATAAACCTAAACTTATACCACTTGCAAAATAAACTAAAAAACCTAAAATAAATAAAAATAAAAAATAAAATAAACTAAAATAAATAAAAAATACCCTAAACCTACCAGTTTACATTTTTTTTTTAAAAAACCCTAAACCCTATAACTAACCCTAAATGTACAACACTAAACCTACAAACTTAAACCCTAAGCCCTAAACCCTAAAAAACCCTAAACCCTAAACCCTAAACCTAACCCTAAACCCTAAAACCAAGAAGAATAAAACCCTAAACCCTAAATCCTAAACCCTAAACCCTAAACCCTAAACCCTAAACCCCAAACCCTAAACTTAAACCTAAAGTAATTAAATAAATTAAAAAATAAACCTAAACCCTAAAACTTAATAAACCTAAACCAGAAGAATGGGCAGAACCTTGATGGAAGGAACACCACCATCAACCAGGCTTAATCTAGACCTAGTGGTGGAGGCGAAGGCGAAGGCGGTGGTTATCACAATGGTGGTTGGGGATCTGGAGATGCTGGTGGATATGGAGGTGGTGGTCGGAGTAGTGGTGGTTATGAAAGTGGGAGGAGCAATGGAGGTTACAGCTATGGTGGTGGCGGAGGGAGAAATTAGGGATATAATGTTGGATCCCACTACTCAAAGGCCGAGGAGGTTTTTACGGGAACTAGAGAAACTGAAGAATGGTCGATCTGATATACTACTTATGGAATTATTTCTTT
>JAKCPB010001877.1:0-99685 GCA_021442155.1 Cymbidium sinense
ATAAAAATAGAATAAAAACTAAACTA
This sequence comes from Cymbidium sinense, assembly GCA_021442155.1. Taxonomy (NCBI): domain Eukaryota; kingdom Viridiplantae; phylum Streptophyta; class Magnoliopsida; order Asparagales; family Orchidaceae; genus Cymbidium; species Cymbidium sinense. Next base: position 27 of record JAKCPB010001877.1, read on the forward strand.
AAAAGTAATCATAAACTTATACCTGAAAAATAAAATAAAAATAAAACTACACTAAAAAATAAACATAAATCTAAGCCTAAACTTAAAAATATAAACTAAAATAAAAAAACCCAAAAAAAATAAATAAACATAAAATAAATAAACTAAACTAAATAAAAATAAAAATCAATCTAAATTAAAATAAAATGTAATAATAAAAATAAACCTAAACCTCTGTGTAATTTTTTTTTAAAAAATTTAAACCCTAAAACCCTAAAACTAACAAGAACTCTAAACCATAAACCCTAAAAAAATCTCAAACCCTAAACCTAAAAAAAACCTTAAACCCTAAATTATCCCTAACCCTAAACCCTAAACTAACCCTAAACCCTAAACCTAAACCTTAATCCCTAAACTAACCCTAAACCCTAAGCTAACCCAAAACCCTAAACCCTTAACGCAAACCCTCAAAACCCTAAACCATAAAGCCTAAACACTAAAGCCTAAACCCTAAACCCTAAATCCTAAATCCTAAACCCTAACCCAAAACCCTAAACCCTAAAATCCTAAACCCTAAACCCCAAACCCTAAACCCTAAACCCTAAACCCCAAACCCTAAACACTAAATCCTAAATCCTAAAAACCTAAAAACCTAAACTAAACTAAATAAAACTTATAAAAAAAACCTAAACCTAAATAAAAAATATAATATAATAAAATAAAACTAAACTAAAACCTAAACCTAAAGCTAAATAAAAAAAATAATAATAAATAATAACTAAAGTAAAATAAATAAATAAAAATATAAACTAAACTAAAAAAACAAATAAACCTAAAAAATAAAGAAACCTAAATAAAATAAAACCAAAAAAACCTAAAAAAATAAACCTAAAATAAATAAAAATAAAACCTAAACCCTAATTTAAAAAAAAACCTAAACCTAAGATAAACAAAATAAAATAACCTAAACCTAAACTAAAATAAACTAAACAAAATAAATAAAACCTAAACCTAAACTTAAACCTAAACTAAATAAAATTAAATAAACTAAAGAAAACCTAAACCTAAACTAAAATAAATCTTAAAATAAACCTAAAATAAAATCCTAAAACCTAACCTAAAAAAAAAAATAAAATAAAATCTAAACCTATTCCTAAAAATAAAAATAAACCTAAACCAAAAAAAATAAAATAAAATAAAATAAACTAAAAAATAAGCATAAACCTAAACCTAAACCTAAAATAAACTAAAATAAATAAACTAAATAAATAAAATAAAAATAAACCTAAATAAAATAAAAAAATCTAATAAACTAAATAAAAAATAATTTTTAAAAAAACCCTAAACCTAAACTAAACCTAAATCTAAACCCTAAAAAAAAAACCCTAAAACTAACTAAATAAACTAAACCTAAACCCTAAACCCTAAAACCTAAACCTAAATCTTAAACTAATTAAACCCTAAATCAAACCTAACTCAAACCCTAAACCCTAAACACAAAAACCCTAAACCCTAAACCCTAAACCCAAAACCCTAAACCTTAAACCCTAAACCCTAAAACCCTGAACCCTAAACCTTAAATCCTAAACACTAAACTAACCTATAAACCTAAACCTAAATTAAACCCTAAACCCTAAAAACCCTAAACACTAAATCCTAAACCCTAAACCCTAACCCTAAACCCTAAATCCTAAAACCCTAAACCTAAAAACCCTAAACTCCAAACCTTAAATCCTAAAAATGTAAAAACCTAAATCTAGACTAAATAAAACCTAAAAATAAAATAAATAGAAAAACCAAAACCTAAATAAAATAAAAAAATAAAATAAAATAAAAACATAAATAAAAACCTAATCCTAAAGCTAAACTTAAACCTAAACCTAAACTTAAAAATATAATAAAATAAAAATTGAAAACTAAACAAAAATAAAATAAATAAAAACCTAAATTAAAATAAAAATTAAAATAAACCTAAAAATAAAAAAACCTAAATAAAATAAAAACTAAATGTAAAAAAAAAAAACCTAAATATAATAAAATAAAAACTAAATAAATACTTAAACAAAAAAAAAATAAACCTAAACTAAAATTAAAATAATAAATAATAAATAAACCTAAACCCTAAACTAAATAAACCTAAACCTAAAATAAACAAAATAAAATAAACCAAAACTAAATAAATAAAACTAAAATAAATAAAACCTAAACCTAAACTAAATAAAAAAAATAAACTAAAAATAAACTAAACCTAAACCAAAAAATAAAACCTAAAATAAGCCTAAATAAAAAACCTAAACCTAAACCTAAAAAATAAAATAAAACTTAAACCTAAACCTAAAATAAAAATAAAATAAAACCTAAAAAATATAAAAAATAAACTAACTAAATAATAAACATAAACCTAAACCTAACCTAAACCAAAAAAAATAAACTAAAATAAAATACCTAAACTAAAATAATAAACATAAATAAACCTAAATAAAAAAAAAAAAATAAAGTAAAATAAATAAATAATAAACTAAATAAACCTAAACTCTTGTTTTACTTAAGTTAAAAAAAACCCTAAACCCTAAACTAACCTAAACCCTAAACCCTAACAACCAAATTAAACCCTAAACTAAACCATAAAACTAAATAACCCTAAACGGTAAACCCTAAACCTTAAACCCTAAACCCTAAACATTAAACCCTAAACCCTAAACCCTAAACCCTGAAACCCTAAACACTAAACCCTAAACCCTAAAACCCTAAATACTAAACCCTAAATTAACCCTAAACCCTAAACCCTAAAAACCCTAAACCCTAAATTAACCCTAAACCCCAAGTTATCCCTAAACCCTAAACCCTAAATCCTAAACCATCAAAACTCTAAACCCTAAAGCATAAACACTAAATCTTAAACCCTAAACCCTAAACCCTACCTAAACCTAAACCAAAACCCTAAACCCTAATACCTAAGAACCAAAAAACCTAAACCTAAAATAAATAAAACCTAAAAATAAAATAAAAAAAAAACCTAAACCTAAATAAATTAAAATAAATAAAATAAAATAAAAGACTAAACTAAACCTAAACCTAAACTAAAATAAAATAAAATAAAAAAATCATAATAAACTAAAATAAAAAAAAAATAAAATAAACTAAACTAAAAAATAAAATAACTAAGTATAAAACCTAAATAAATTAAAAAAAACTAAAATTAAACTAAACCAAAATAAATTAATAAATAAAACTAAATAAAACCTACACCTAAAAATAAACCTAAAATAAAATTAAAATAAATAAAAAATAAAACATAAACCCTAAACTAAAAAAACTAAAACCTAAAATAAAAAAAATAAACAAAATAAAATAAACCTAAACTAAACTAAAAAAATAAGCTAAACTAAAATAAATAAAAAACCTAAACCAAACATAAATAAACTAAACCTAAACCTAAAACCTAAACTAAATAAAATAAAATAAAAAAATAAACCTAAACCTAAAATAAAAAAACCTAAAAATAAACCTAAAAAATAAACCTAAACCTAAACCTAAAAATAAAAAAAAACCTAAACCTAAAAAAAAAATAAATAAAAAACTCAACTAAAAATAAACCTAAACCTAAAAATAAACTAATATAAAAAAACCTAAACTAAAATAAATAAACCTAAAATAAATAAACTAAACTAAATAAAAAATAAATAAAATAAAAAATAAAAAATAAAATAAACTCAAATAAATAAAAATAAACTTAATAAACCAAATAAATAAATTTTAAACAACCATATTTAATTTTAAAACTTAAACCTAAATCCTAAACCCTAAATTATAAACCCTAAACCCTAAAATAAAACCTAAACCTAAACCCTAACAAAACCTAAAACCCTAAACCTAAACTTAAATCCTAAACCTAAACCCTAAACTCTAACATAAAAATACCCAAAACCTAAACCTAAACCTTAAATCATAAACCATAAACCTTAAACTAACAACCCTAAACCCTAAACTAACTAAACCCTAAATAAACTAAACCTAAACCTAAGAATGGCAGACAAAAGAAACATTATCATCAACTAGGCTAGTCTAGATCTATGGAGAAGGCGAGGAGGTGATTATCATAGTGATGGGGATGAGGTGCCGGGTATATTGAGGTGGTGGTTGTGAGCGGGTGGTTATGGAGGAGGAGCAATGGGTTATAATCATGGTGGTGAGGGAGAGATCAGGATATGATGGAAGATCCCACCACTAAGAGTGAGGTGGTTCTGATGGGAATTGGAGAAATAAGAATATCCATCTACCGCTACAAAATGTCTTTACAAGTAGAGATGGTTCTACTTATTTAGGGTTTTGATTTTCTATGGGTGCTCATTTTTATCTATGTCTTTGATTATGTCTTAAAAAACTTGGGTACTACTTGGTTGATGAAATCAAAAGAAAAATATTGAATAAATTTGTTTCTATTAAAAAAACCTTAAACCCAAACTATAAACCCTAAACTAAACTAAAACTTAAACCTATACCTAAAACCTAAACCCTAAAAAAACATAACTAAACATTAAACCCTAAACTCTAAACCCTAAACCCTAAACCTTAAACCTATAAATAAACCCTAAACCTATAAAAAAAACCATAAACCCTAAACCTAAACCTAAACCTAAAACCCTAAACCATAATCCCTAAAACCTACAACCCTAAACCCAATACTCTAAATCGTAACCCCTAAATCATAATCCCTAAACTAACCCTAAACCCTAAACCCAAAAATAACTTAAACACTAACTCTAAACCCTAAACCCTAAGCCTTGAATAAAGATGTCATTAGAGTATATCTAAAGAATGACTAATCCTATATAGTTATGGTAGCTAAAGAAAATATCTTCAAGAGACTTTCCTTGACAATTAGAGATTTGAATACCTAAACCTTAACCCTAAATCATATTATAATATAATATATTATAGTATAATGTAGCATCATATATTTGAGCATGTATTGATGTGTTTTTGGACATTATATGTTTTGAAATGTTTTAGTATATTATGGTATTATGCCCTATAGTCTATATTAATATAAATCATAAAAATATTGATTTAATAAATTAGATGATGAAATTTGTTAAATTTGAAGTGGGAATTAGGTTGTAGTACCAAAGGTGTGTTATGCCACTTGTAGTCTAAAAGTAAGATTTTATGTTCAAAATAAATATTATATATTGTAAGATTGTATTGCATCATATCAAAATATATTGTTTCATGCATTTTAAATTCTTTAGTATTTTACAATCATGCAAGCCTACACTAGCATTATTTATAAAAATGTTGATTTAGACTTTAAAATGGTGGAATTTGGCCAAATTCATAATTGGTAGATCATGTCATCATAATATATTGTTTCAATTTAAAATATGTAAGTGATTAGACTAAAATATAAAGTTTTTTTATTTAGACTAATTTTATGATTTTTATCTTAAGCAATCCCTTGTGATGTGATATGAAATATAATATAATATAATATGTTATAATGTATTATAATATACAATGCCATAACATAGTGTAGCATCATGCATTATAGCATACTATTATGTATTACTACATGTTGTTTAGCCTATTTTAGTTTGTTATAGTATGATGTAGTAGAGTTTGTATTGGTATAATTCATAAAAAATACCGATAGGTCGAGATGATGGGATTTGGCCAAATTTAAGGTAAGATTTAGGAACATCATTGGGGTGTGCTATGGTCATGTCATTTAATCAAAAGAATGGAATTTTGCATCCAAAATAAATGTTCATTTTTCAACCAAATTTTATAAATTTTTTGCTTAAAGTGATTCATTAGTGTAATGTAAGATAATATATTATATGAAAGCATATTAAAATATAATGTACATAACAATATAACTTCACATATATATGAATGTGGTGGTGTTACTAAATGTTATTGTACATTTTAGTATGTTTTACTTTTATTATATAATACATTGGGTCAAAACTCACAAAAATGTTAATTTGAAGGTTAAGATGGAAGAATTTGGCCAAATTCAGACACACACCAAGAAGCAACACCAAAATTATGCTATTTTATAGCATTTCTACTAGAAAATAACAATTTTACATCCAAAACAAACATTATTTATATTTTGAGAAAATTTTGTTATTTGTTCCTTTTAAGTGATTCTAATGAGGTGTAATGTTAGACAATATTATATTATTATTATAATATAACATCATATATTATAATATAATATAGTGTTATTAATTCACACTATAATATGTTTAGCCTCATATTGTATAGTTAGTTTGAGCTTGCACCATCACAAATCATAAAATTTTGATTACAATGTTAAGATGATGTAATTTGAACAAATACATTGTTAAGTTTTTGGTTAAAGTATTAAAGGTGTGCATAAGAGAAGAAATAAGATTTGATGAGAATTCCATGTCAAGGACATGAAGGAGAGATCCGCTAGGGATCACACATGCATTGGACATGACATGTGAGGGTCTTGAGGTATATAAGAAGAAAATATGTTGGGATAAGGTTTGAATTTGATTTGATTATATGATGGAAAGAAGATCCTAGTGATAAGAATCTATAATCCACCATGATTAAGATCGAACTAACTTTAATTATTTTATTTTAATTGATGTGGAGGCATATCTACTAGAGATATGAGCTCGTGCTAGGGATCGGTATATGAACCTTCCAAAGAAAGTAGTTTGCTATCTAGGGATTGGGATTTGAGTTTGATTTCATAGATTTATTTGGGGATGTATCCATTGGGGATAATATTTTGGATTTCTTTGATTTAGACTCTATGGGAGAGTTGTTTAATTTGGTTCCACTATGGAGGTTGGTTTTGAATTTGATTTGTTTGCTTGACTTGTTTATATATGATTTAGGGCTCCACTAGGGAGAAGGGTGTCATTTAACTCCACTTGAGAAAATCAAATTGTGTTTAATTTAATATGAGTTAATGTATGGACCCTATCAGTGTGTGATGGACCCAGTGAGAAGGGGCTATATCTTCCTTGACCTACCTTAAGTTTCAAATCCAAATGGATAGTCTACCGGTTGTGGGGTAGAGCTAGCCAACCTAAGGGGTTGCCTTATGGGGTGCAACGGTTGTGCTAGGAAGAAGGTATACTTACATCTTCCAAAGTGAGGAACAATCATTGGGGTGACCTATTGGATGCATAAACAAATTGAACCTAACCTAGGTGACTATTGAGTGAATGCCGGGACTTATGTCAACTCAAAAGTAGTCGATTAATTTTATCTAATTTCATGTGATTTGATATTATTTGTTTGGTTTAGTTTGATTTTGAATTGGGCATATCCACTGGGATGTGAGCTTGGTCAAATTTGATAGATTTAATTTATGGACCACATTAATGTGATGGACCCACTGAGAAGGGGCTATATCAGACTTATGTTATCTCAAATTTATAAATCCAAAGGGATAGTCTATTGGCCATGTGGTAGAGCTAGCCAACCTAAGGGGTTGCCTTCGTTGCAAATTGTAAGAAGAAGGATAGTAGACTTACATCTTCTAAAGTAGGGAAGAACACTAGGGTGACTTATTGGTAGCACAATAAATAGAACCTGACATAAGGACCACTACTGAGTGAATGCTACTGGGGACTTATATCAACTCAAGAGTAGGAAATTATTATAGGAGTTTTCCTAAAACTATATTAAAAATGGATCGCTAGGGGTTTCCTCCTAATCCACAAGTGATATATATTTTGTTTATATTTTTACTTGGACCATGTTGGTATGCGAGGGCCCACACTGAGGATGGGCTATATCAGCCTTAATTATCTTAGATTTACTAGACCAAAGGAGAATTTGTGCATCCACATAATGAATTCTCTAACCACAGGGGTGGTTACTAAGAAAGGGGAACTGTCCAATCCGATAGTAACTTGGGTAGTGTATAAATGGGTTCAAAAAGGATGTAATCCAAATATAGTGCCCATAGGGAGGGAGGTGGCATTATCTTAAGCCCTGAAAAAGAAAGCCTATAGGTGTATGATGGCCAACTCAAAGAGAAAGTGTAGAAAACTTACATTTGCCATGAGTGGTGTATCCTAAGGAGAACCAACCAACCTAAGGTGTATCACAAGATGAGTGGTGTATCCATTAAGATAGTGAGAACCAACCAACCTAAGGTGCTGGTGTGCAATGATCAATCTGGAAAGAAAGTGTAGGCTTACAACTTTCCAAGTGGAACTAATCATTAGATAGTCATTGTCATAGATGCTATCTACCTAGAGCAACTACTAAATGGGGAGAGGAAGGACTGACCTGACTTGAAGAAGTCGAGGGAAGGAAATGCTAGGGACTTATCCTAAATATCAAATATACTTGACCCAAGAGATGCACAAAGGCTAATCCAAGAACAAAGCATAGTAAACTCACATCCTCTTAAATGAAGCCAACATGAGGTAGCTTACCCATGTAAGATCCTACCAAACTAACAATGCGCTCATCATGTGCAAAGTAGTAAGGAAGGAAAGTGTAGCAGACTTACATCCTCCAAAGAAAGAAGACTACTAATGTGACACACTAGTAGGGTAACACATCAGCCTGACCTAGAGTAACTATTGAGTGAGTGCTAGGGTGTTATCTCAACGAGTAGCCTAAGATAAAAAAGATATCTATTTGTATTATGTGTTTGTATCTAGTTTGTGTTTGTGTTGTGTCGATGAAGGATAGGACACTTCTCAGGTTCTTTACACTACCCTAAACACTCATGGTGGATTCAAAACAAGAATACTTTCAACATGGAAGAGATTGAATTCAAAATGGAATTTTCATTGATGATTATTTTCAAACATGATTTATAATATTTCTTAAGTAGAGCTCATTGATTGGAAGCATTGTCTCCCTTATGATTAATAAGCGATAAGATCCTCCTTGGTAGGCCTTTCTCTATTGCAAAAGGGCCTTCCCAAGTGGGTTCAAACTTGCCTCCCATCTTATGATGGCAATCCTCCTTGAACTAAAATAAGCTCCTACTTGAAAAGCTCTAGACAACCAACTTGTTGTGAGCTCGAATCATTTTAGCTTTGTACAACTCAAGATTTTGGCATGCCCACGGGCTTCTCTCCTCCAAACCTTTGAGCTCTTCTAACCGCAACTTGGCATTCTGCTTATTGTGATCTAGCTACTTATCCTTAGTGATGGGAGTTGAACTTCTAATGGTAGAAATCTCGAACCCATACACTAATGAGAAAGGAGTAGACTGAGTTGGAGTTTTATATGTGGTGTGATAGGCCCACAAGGCTTCAACTAATCATGCCATCACTTGTTGTTGTCAGTGTCTTCTTTAGTATTTGGATGAGAGTTTTGTTAAAGGCTTCTGCTAAGCCATTTGCCCTTTGGTAGTTGATGGTAGAATATCACCAATTTATGTTGTGCCTCCAGGCAAAGTTGTTGATCTCGGTGCTTTTGAATGCAGTACCATTATCAGATATAATTCTTCGAGGCACATTGAACATATATACGATATGGTTCCTAAAAAGTTATAGCACATGCAGAGCTGTGACCTCTCTAAGCAGAATTGCCTTCACCCATTTGGAAAAGTAGTCATTAGAAACTAAGATGATTTGCTGACCCTTGAAAGAAGGAGGATCAATTAGACCCAATATGTCTTCCCCCAACACTGAATATAAGGCCAATATAAGATGTAATGTTAAGTGGTTGGTGTAGGACCACATGTATTTGACATTGGTGGCATCACCTAGCCGATCCATGCAATCTTTGATCATCGATGGCCAATAGTATCATGGTCTTTGATCTTGGCTTTCATCTTCTGGACAAAAATTGTTCTCCACATAATCTTGAATGTACCTCGGTGACCATCTTACGGGCTTCATGCTTGTCTAAACAACGTAACCACATATGAGAGAAAGATTGCCAGTACAAGACATCATCCACAAGAGTGTAGGAAAGTGATCTCTACTTCATCTCATAGGCCTGAGACTTCTCTTGAGGTAGTTTGCCTTTATTTATGTAATCCATGAATGGTTGCCTCCAATCTAACTGCTCGTCCTTCTTAGCAATGGCAACCTCCCCTTCAAAAGAGTACTTTTTGATTAGTTCAATATAAATGAGGGATAAGACTTGTCAATTTTAGACCTTTATTGATATGGACTCATTCTCCAGACATGAAAACTCCATGGCATGCTTAGCTAAAGCATACGCTACAAAATTTTCTCCTCGAGGAATCTTATAAATAATAACCTCTGGGATTTGGGCCGACAACTCTATGGTGTACTTATGATAGTGATGGAGCTTGGGCTTTATAACCTTATAGGACCCAGTTATTTGGTTGATAACTAGCTGAGAATCCCCGAAGATGTTGATGTTCTAGATGCTTAGAGTAATGACTAACTCTAGACCGGCAATCAAAGCATCATATTCGACTTCATTATTGGTGCAAGGATTGGATAGATGATATGAGAATCTCATCATATCGTAGTCCAGAGTTAAGAGAACTATTCCTACCCCTAGCTTTTATATAGTAGTAGATTGTGGTTCTTCTCTTTGAGGAAGCACCATCAAAGTATATCTCCGGGTGAATGCTAGTATCTCTAAGTTCATGATTTATTCATCGGGAGATAATCATCCAAGAGTCAGGAAGTGTGTGTGATGCTAAGAAATCGCTAATCATTTTCATGCATAGAGGGTAAACGTAATGTCAAATTGTGAGAGGATCATGGACCATCATGCCAACAATCAAGATAGTGCATCGTCATGAGATACTATAGTGGATTGATCCTAAAGATTAAGTTCACCTTATGAGGAAGCATGTAGTGTTGTAGCTTTTGGGATGTAAAGATTAAAGCTAGGATATGCTTCTCAATGGGTAGATAATTATCCTCAATAGGGATTAAACGATGGCTAAAGTAGTAGAGTGCATTTTTCTTCCCTTTGTCATTGGCATGGGCCAACAAAGCACCAAGGGAGTCGTCTAATGCAGTAGTGTAAAATATAAGTGGCTTGCCCGGGATAGGGATTGCTAGAATCAGTGGCGTCATCAGGTAATTCTTGATGTCTTCAAATTCATGCTCACACTTGCCATCCCACATGAACTTGACAACCTTTTGAAGTGCTGAATGTGACATCTTTTGATAGTTGGATATAAAGCATCTTAGATATGCCAACCTTAGAATGATCTGTCAAACTTTTAGGGGTGGAACTTCAAATATCACCTTAATCTTCTCCGGATCAATTTTGATTCCCTGGTGTCAGACAACAAACCCAAGGAATTTCCCTGAAGCTACTCCGAATGCAAACTTCATGGGATTCATTTCAAGGTTAAATTTTCTTAACTGTTCAAAATATACTCTCAATTCAAAGAGATAGTCTTCCTTTTCTCTACTTTTGACCACAAGATCATCGATATAGCACTCAACTTGATGATGAATAAGTTTGTTGAAGATTTGAGTCATAACCCACTGGTATGTAGCACCAGCATTTTTAAGGTTGAAAGACATGACCTTATATCAATAGATTCTAATCTAGGTTCCAAAAGTAGTGTTTCTTTCATCTTCAGGTGCCATCTTTATGTAGTTACATCCAGATGAGCCATCCATTAAAGAGAAGAATGCATGAAATGAGGCAATGTCCACCATCAGCTCTAGGATTGGTAGTGGAAATTTATCTTTTGGAGATGCCTTATTTAAATCCCTAAAATTGACAATATGTGAATTTGGCCTTTCTTTTTCTTAATTGGGATGGCTTTAACTAGGTATTTTTTCTTCCTCGATGAAGTATCGTAGTTTCTTGACTTCAGAAATGACCTGTTGTTCTATGTCTAATCACATGCATCTAGGAGCTTGCTTTATAGGATAAGCAGTAGGCTCTATTTCTAGTTTATGGACAGCTACGTCAAGAGCCAATCTAGGAATCTCTTCATAACTCAATGCAAAGAAGTCCTTAAACTTAGTCAATAACCTAACTAAGTCATTGGTTTCAATTTCAACAAAAAAGAATTGATGTATGTCATGGATCTTCTTGCCTAAGTTGATTTCCTTGAGTTCATCGATGGTTGACTTGATCGCTTGTTCGAACTCTAGCGGTGCATCTTTGACTTCAAAGTCATATTGAGCATCTGAAATTTCTAAGCACAGCTCCTCATATGAGTTAATGTGATTTGAAAAGAATCTATTAGATTTCAAATGATTAATGATGACTAAGTAGTAATTATCATCATCGACTAGACCCACTGTACTGAATCTTAGTCCCGATCTTGATTGAGAGCTTTTACATTTGTTCTTCCATATTCTTTCAAAGTAGTGTGACCTGTGCTTTGACCTAGTGTGCGGGATTAACCATTTCTTTGCTAAATTATGAACATAAGGCAAGTATCAATCAAAAGGTAATTATATTAACTCTTTATATGAATCATCCTTAAGTTCTATATCAACTTCTTGACTTGAGGATGATGCCCCCAGAAAGAACCTCTGAGTCTTACACCTATGGATGACTTAAGTGCTTCTTTAACTACCAAAACCTCAGCTTTTTGAGAGGAAAGTCGGGTTAGAGCTGAGGTTCCCAACTAATGCCTAATTATTTCACATATAGACTTTGATACACTTATGCTTTTCTTTGGAGCCTGATCATCATCACTATCTGGCTCAAGTGTCACCTCCAAGGAAATCTACTACTGAGAAGAGCTGGCTAGCGTGCTAACCATATAAAACTCATCCTATGAACTAGATTTTAAGTCTATTTGGATAGCAGGTGTACTCCTAGCAGATGGAATATATCTTCTATTGGGTGTCCAATAAGGAGGTTTTCCACCACTAGGACTGCCTCTGAACTGTTCTCTTCCTCTACTTGGTGGATGTCCGGTCATCCTACCCATATGTTCGAATGGAGTAACGAACTATGGGTCGAATTTAATGTCATGCTCCAGTTCCTCCTCCAAGTCTATTTCTGCTCCCTTTTATTTTCTTTTTCATTTTCTCTTTTCTTCTCTTTATCTTTTTCTCCTTCTTTTTTTTATTTTTTTTTATTTTTAAACTTTGGCCAAGTTCACGAGAATAGAATTGTTGATTTTGAGGGAGGTAGTAAGCCACATCCTCAGATATGGTGACCTCATAAACTGTAAATGGCTTAAGATCTCCTTTGACACAGTAGATGATCCCACCTCTCACAAACTTCATACACTAATGTAGAGAGGACGGAACAACGTTGTTCTCAACTATCCATAGTCTTCCAAGCAAAGCGTTGAAAGATATATCCAAGTCTATAATATGAAACTTGGCTTTGGTCTTTCAATCATCTATCTCCAACGGCAACACTATGGAGCCTAAGGCTTGGACCTCACTTTTGGAGTGCAGATTCAATCTTCCCATTTAGACTAATCTTCTGGCACTAAGACTTCTAGTCATAAGATACTTCTAACAATTAGGTAATCACTTAACCCAAGCCTAAAATACTAGAAGGGTTAACCATAGATTAGGTTATGCCTTAGGGATTAGGATAATCCACCTACAAGGAAAATCAAATACATGTTCACCTTCTCAAACCAAACATCAAATTCAAATCCAAATCCAAACCTAAATTCCAAAACCAAAGGATTTAAGCCCATGATCAAATCCAAACTTGAAACCCTTCCTAAGCCATATGACCTATCCCATGGACTTAGCCAAATCTTAATCCAAATAAATTCAAAATAAATTGATTTTCTCATAATAAATTTATATCTTCAATCATCTTCCTAAATATAAATCAAATCTACATTCAAATGATCAAAACTAAATTAAACTAAATCAAATTAAATCAAAACCCTTCCTAAGCCATATGACCTACCCCATGGACTTAGCCAAATCTTAATCTAAATCAAGTCAAACCCAATTGATTTTTTTACAAATCATATTATCAATCATATTCAAAATTTAAATGAAATATACATTTAAATCATCAAAACTAAATTAAAACCAAATCAAAATCCAAACCTAAGCCACATGACCCAACTCCATGGACTTAGCCAAATTCCTTCATTCCAAAACCCAAATTAAATTGATTTTCTCATGAATCAATCATACCTTCAATCATATTCATAAATATAAATGAAATCTACAATCATCAAGCCAAACCAAAATCAGCCCAAACCCAACTTAACCCTTTTGATTTGAAATGTTCAAATGAACCAAAACTCATTTGAACAATTTGCAATTGAATTTATATATCAATCCCAAATCCATATATAAACTCAACTAAATCAAACGACCCCCAAAATTAAGCCAACTAAACCAAATTGGTCCACTTAACCTAAAGTGGCCAATTTGACCTGTTTGAGCTTAGTTTTATTCCTACCCAAATTGGATTTAACCAAGCCCATCAAAACCTCCCATCATAATTGTTGATCGCTCTAGGTTGATCAATTATCATAAATTGGGTCAAACTAAGTCAACTTAGTCATTTGGCCAAGTCAACCCCTTAACCCATATAAACCTAAACTAGCCAAATTGCAACCTAAGCCAAATCTCTTGAAACCAATGATTCATACCAAATCAAAATCAATATTTGAATATGACACCTTCCTTGAGTCAAACCAAACCCAATTGGCCCTTGACAAGTTGACCCAAATTGACCTAAAAGCCAAATTAGGTCAAATCAAAATATAAACCAAATTGATTGCAATCAATGTCCCAAGTTCATTCCAAATTAATTGTTGAACTTGACCAAAGCCATGATTGGACCAAATTGAACCTAGTTGGCCTACTTAGCCCTAATTGACCTATAGGTTCAAGTTGTCCTAAATCAAAATTGAATCTAAATTAATTATAAACCAAGCCTACAATCATCTTCAATTGGTCAACTAAACCCAAACCAACACCCAACCTAATTTGAAATTTGGTCAAATTGGTCAACTTAACCCATTCGACCCAAATGAATTCAAATAAGCCCAAATAAAATATAAGCCAAACTAAACCAAAACATCCCAAATGATCATATAAACTTGACCCAACCCTTGGTTTGACCCAATTTGACCAATTGGTCAACTTGATCCAACCTAGCCCAATTTGATCTAAATGAGTCAAATTGAGCAAAACCTAACCAAATCAACTCCAATTGAATTGAAATTTGGGTGAACCCACTTTTGGCTCATTTCAAATCTTCCCAAATCAAATCCAATGCCAAATGATCATTCTATCCTTAGGTCAAGGGCATCACATAAGACAAATCACCCATGTAAGTGCTCATTTCCATTACTTGGCCACTTGGTACAATCCCAATGGTCCACCTATGAACCTAGGACACTACCCAACTTGACCCAAGAGGTGGTTAGGTTGGACATGACCCATGGGAGGTAAAATCACCTCACCCTCCCCATTGGAGCATTTGAAACACATAGGACACCCATGATTTCTCCTTGGCAGCTACCTCCACACTTTCAACCAACCAAGCTGAGTCAACTCACTTCCTCGCTACCACCCACAACTCCCTAAGATGGCTGGACGACCACTAGAAGCCAAACTTGATCCATTCGATCAAAATGAAGGGGTGACATCCTTGTTTCCACTCAAAGACACACAAAAATCATTCCTTAGAACCCTAGTTACACAAGGCAAGCTGCTAGAGACATTCCTTAAGCTCCCAAGCTTGTTCCTCGATCAAAAAATGTCATTCCCATCCATCTTAAAATAGGACACTTCAATTTTTGACCAAACCTCCCCATTTCCCTATCAAACTCAAATTAACTTTGCACGCACCTTCCCTAGGCCTCACCGATCAATAACGAATCATCTCCCAAGATTCTCAAGCAACGGAGGTGGGACTTCGATCAAAGTTGAATTCCAAATCGTTGGTTCGTGGCCTTCCGAGTGAACGTCAAGGAATTGATCCAATTACTGCTCAACAGGGCTTCATCTCCATTAGATGAAGCTTCCTCAATCGTTCGAGCTGTCAGTCTTGAGTTCCGGTGAGATATGCTTCCAAAACTGATCTTTAGGCAAAAATGGGTTAAAGTTTTTTGAAGAAAACTTGCATATCGTTATCTTGATCTGGATTCATCGATGTTGTGAAGGCGTGGGATCCTTTTGGAGTTGATATGAGCTTGAGTAAGCTCAGATCAAGTGAGAAATGGCAGAAAAACTTCATTCTCCCTCACTCACATGACGTTAGATCGTGTACCATCAGTTCCTCAAGATCAGAACAGACGGTCATGATTAGATCTGCTAGATCAATCTGATTTAGTCCTATTGCCGTGGATTAATCATACCATCGATCAGATGGATGATGGACAAAATACATCCACCGCCACCACAAATTGAGTTAGATAAGTTTTAAGTAGCCAATCTCAGACCACATGGAAAGTGCTCATGATGCCACGGCACCAATAGATTAGTTTTAATTAGGCTTAATTAATCATTTTTAATGGCTTAAACTTCTAAAATTATAAGCAATCATAGAGAATAAAAAAGCAAATAAATTCTCATTTTAAAGGTATATCAAAGGAGAATTAATTAAAAATTCTTTTAACTAATTTTGAATAATAATTAAGGTTTAATTAAGGTTTAATTATAATATTTATTAGCCTAATTACTCCTTAATTACTTAAGAAATTAATCCCAAATTTTGTAGGTTAATTTAATGGGATGACCTTGGGATTTATTGCTCACTTAATTAAGAAGATTAACTAATTAAACCTTAACAACTCTTTTAAGTTAATTAATGATTAATTAATCCCTTGAATAGTAACAAATTGGTTAATAAGTTTGTAATTATTGTTCAATAGTAACTGAACAAGAAATAGGTCAGACCCTTTCTATGTTCATTTCACCCTTTTAAAATGAAATTAATCAATATTTAACTAATTAATTAAATCACTTAATCAAATTAAAATCATAATCACAAAAAATAAACTAAACTAAAATAAATAAAACTTAAACCTAAATATAAAATAACTAAATGTAAACATAAATCTAAGCTAAATGGAATAAAATAAACTAGAAATAAACCTAAACCTAAATTAAAAAATGAAACTAAAAAATAAACCTAAAACCTAAACCTAAAAAAATAAAATAAAAACTTAAATCTAAACCCAAAAATAAAAAATAAAACCTAAACTTAAAAAATAAAATAAAAATAAAACTAAACTAAAAAAAAACCTAAACCCTAAAAACCCTAAACCTTAAAGCTAAAGCCTAAACCCTAAACCCTCAAAGCCCTAAACCCTAAAGCCTAAACACTAAACCCTAAATCCTAAAACCCTAAACCCTAACCCTAAACCGTAAAACCGTAAACCCTAAAGCCCTTAACCTTAAACCCTAACCCTAAACCCTAAACCCTAAAAGCACAAACCCTAAAACCCTAAACACTAAACCCTAAACCCTAAACCTGAACCTAAAGTAACTAAATAAATTTAAAAAATAAACTAAAATTCTAAAACCTAATAGACCTAAACCAGAATCAAACCTTGACAAGAATCACCATCAATGTGCTCAATCTAGATTGGAGATGAAGGCTAATCCAATATCATGGGGTGGTGGAGGATTTGATCTTATATAATTTCGAGTAGAACATGAACAACCATTATTACCATGGTGGTGATAGAGGAGAGATCGAGAATATGATGGTATCCCGCCACTAAAATTAGTTCTATAATTAGAGAAACCAAGAAATGGTGGTATCTACTATTTATGGAACTATGTATTTATAGTAGACACAATTCTTGTTATCTAGGGTTTTTATTTTGCTCTATGCATGTTTATTTTTTATCTATGTCATCACTTGTGTCTTAAAAAACTTGGTGTGTTACTTGGTTGATGAAATCGAAGAAAAGAGATGTTAAATCTGAATTTATTTTCTATTAAAAAACCTAAAAAACCTAAACTCTAAACTAAAACCTAAACCTTAAACCTAAAACCTAAACCCTAAACCCCATACCCTAAAATTCCTAAACCCTAAACCCTAAACCCTAAACCCTAAACAATAAACCATAAAATCCTATTCCCTAAACCTTAAACCCTAAACCTAAAACCCAAATCTATAACCTTAAACCATAAATAAACTAAAAAAATAATAAAATAACCCTAATTTAAACCTAAAGTTAAAATAAAAAATTAACCATAAAAATAAATACAATAAACCCTAAACCCTAAAACACTAATGTAAACCCAAAATAATAAACCCTAAATAATAAACCTAAACCATAAACCTAAAAACCCTAAACCCTAATTAAACCATAAACCCTATTAAATAAAGAAAGACTAAACCCTAAATAAACACTAAACCTAAACCCTAAACTTTAAGACCCTAAATCGTGAAACCCTAAACACTAAACCCTAATATCCTAAAAACATAAACCTAAACTAAATCAAACCTAAAATTAAAATGAATAAAAAACCTAAACTTAAATAAAATAAAAAAATAAAATAAAATAAAAACCTAAACTAAAATGTAAATTGAAAACTAAAAATAAAATAAAACAAAATAATAAAAATAAACTAAAATATAATAAATAATAACCTAAACTAAACTAAAACATAAAATAAACTTAAGAATAAAAAAGCTAAATAAAATAAATATAAACATAAAATATATATAAAATAAACCTATTCATACCTAAAATAAAATAAAATAAAATCTAAATAAAAAAAATATAAACATAAAAAAATAAACTTAAACATAAAATAAATAAAAAATCAAAACCCTAAATTAAATAAAAAAACCTTAACCTAAAATAAAAATAAAATAAACCTAAACCTAAACTAAAATAAACTAAAATAAAATAAATAGAACCTAAACCTAAACTAAAGCAAAGAAAAATAAAATAAATAAAATGTAAACCTTTCGATTTACTTAATTTAAAAAGAAAACCTTAAGCTAACCCTAAACCCTAAACCTTAAAGCCTAAACACTAAACACTAATTGCTAATCCTTAAACCCTAACCCTAAACCCAAAACCCTAAAACCCTAAACCATAAAACCTGAAACCCTAAACCCTAAACCTTCAAAATCAAAAACCTTAAACCTAAACTAAATAAAACCTAAAAATAAAATATATAAAAAACATAAACCTAAATAAATAAAAATAAATAAAATAAAATATAAATGTAAACTAAAACCTAAACCTTAACCTAAAAATAAAATAAAATAAAATAATAAAAATAATCTAAAATAAAATAAACAAAAACATAAACAAAAATAAAATAAAATAAACCTAAGAATAAAAAACCTAACTAAAATAAAAACAAAGTGTAAAATAAAGATAAAATAAACCTAGAATAAAATAAAATAAAAACTAAATAAAAATCTAAACCTAAAAAATAAACCTAAAATTAAAACCTAATAATAAATAAAAAATAAAACAAAAACCCTAAACTAAAAAAAGCTAAAACTAAAATAAAAATAAAATAAACTAAATAAAATAAACCTAAACCTAAAATAAAATAAACTTAATCGTAAACCTAAACAAAATTAAATAAAATAAACTAAAAATAAACTGAAACTAAAAAATAAAATCATAAAATAAACTAAAAATAAAAACCTAAAAACAAAACCTAAAAAAATAAAATAAAAACCTAAACCTAAAAATAAAAAAGAAACCTAAACCCAAAAAATAAAAAAAATAAAAAACTCAACTAAAAAATAAACCTAAACTTAAAAAATATAAAAAATATAAAAAATATAAATTAAAATAAATAATCCCAAAATAAATATACAAAACTATGTAAAAATAAAAAATAAACCTAAAAAAAAAGTAAAAAAATAAACTACAATAAAAAAACCATATTAACCTAAACATACCAATTTACTAAATTTTTTTAAAAATCCAAAGTTCTATTGTTTAAAATAATTCTAAACCCTAAACCCTAAGACAACCCTAAACCATAAACCCTAAACCCTCAAAACCCTAAATCCTAAAGCTTAAACACTAAACCCTAAACCCAAAACCCTAACCCTAAACCATAAACCCTAAAATCCTAAACCTAAAACCCTAACCTTAAACCTTAAACCCTAAAAACTAACCCAAAACCCTAACCCTAAACCCCAAACACTAAACCTGAACCTAAAGTAACTAAATAAATTAAAAAAATTTAAAAAAATAATAAATTAAAAAAAATAAACCTAAACCCTAAAACCTAATAAACTAAACCTAAGAATTAACTATAGGAAAGCATAATCTTACCTCGAGGCCTATTGTTCGATAAAGAGAAATAAGAACGATATCCGATTGCTATGTAACTGTCTTTATAAGAGAATGGTTCTAGTAATTTTATTTGCTCTATGCATGCTCATTTCTTATTTATGCCATCACTTGTGTCTTCAAAAACTTGTTGTGTTACTTGGTTAATGGAATAACAAAGAAGAAATGTTGAATCTAAATTTATACTCCATTAAAAAAAACCAAAAACATTAAACCCTAAACTAAATCTTGAACTCTAGACCTAAAACCTAAACCCTAAACCCTAAACCTAAACCCTAAAACCCTAAACCCTAAAGCCTAAACCTAAACTAAAACCTAAAACCCTAAACCTAAACCTAAAACCTAAACCTAAACCCTAAACTAAAACCCTAAACCCTAAACCCTAAACCTTAAACCATAAAATAAAAAATAAACCCTAAATAAACCTTAAACCCTAAAAAAGCTAAAAAAAGCTAAACCTAAACTAAATAATACTTAAAAATAAAATAAATAAAAAAACCTAAAATAAAATAAAATAAAAATCTAAACTATAACCTTAACCTAAACTTAAACCTAAACCTAGAAAGAAAATAAAATAAAAAATAAGAGCTAAACTAAAATAAAATAAATAAAAACCTAAACTAAACAAAAATTAAGAAACCAAAATAACAAAACAAATAACAACAACAACAACAACAACAAAGCCTTTAACCCACTATATCAATTACATGAATCCTTCATCTCTTATTATGTGTCAAATTCTCATTTAATTAAAGTATACTAAGGTCAATTTTATACATCTTAACCATGTATTTTAGGTATACCTCCCTTTCTTAACATAAAATCTAATGCATCTACTTTAACTCATTGACTGAATATTATTTGGCCAAACCATTTAAGGCTAATTCTCTAATCTTATTTTCCACTATACTAACATTTTCGATCATACTATTTCACATTTTATCTCAAAGAGTAAAGCCACTCATCCACTGAGCATCCTCATCTCTACAACACTTAACTTGGTCTCATGCTTCTTTATTGGCCAACATTAACCATAAATCATCAGTAGGTCTTACCACCATCTTACAAAAATTTTCCTTATGTTTAAGTGGTACTATCACAACAAGATAGATGCATTCTCCACTTCAACCATCCAACTTGAATTTTTCTAATAACATCTCCATCTATTTCACCATCATTTTGAATAATAGAGCCTAAAAATTTTAATCATTCACTCTTTTTAATGAGTTGTTCACCTAATGTCACAACACTACCACTATAATTGTACAACTAAAATTACACTCCATATATTCAGTTTTAGATGTACTTAAACAAAACCTTTAGACTCTAAGGTTGACCTTCATAATTCAAGTTTCTTAGACTCTAGTCTTATCAACAAGAAGAATGTCATCAGCTAAAAGCATACACCAAGGTACATCTTCTTGTAAATGCCTAATAAGAGCATCCATAATGAAAACAAAAAGATAAGGGCTTAAAGTTAATCCTTGATGTAATCCAACTAAAATAGGAAATTATTTTGTCAATCATCCTTGTGTTTGGACACAAGTAATACTTTAGTATACATATCCTTAATGACTTGAATATAACCAATGTTAACTCCTATTTTCTATAACTTCCAAAGAACATCTCTTGAAACTTTATCATAAGCTTTCCCTAAATCAATAAATATCATATGTAGATCCTCTTTGCTTTCTCTATACTTCTCTATCAAACAACTTAACAAATGTTTAACATCTATAGTAGATCCACCTGGCATTAAACAATATAGATTTTGAGAACCTTTTATATCACATCGTAACCTAAGCTATTACTCTCCCATAATTTTAATAACACATTAACTAATTTCATAATTTGCACAATCTTGTACCCCTATTCCTAAATATAAATCAACAAAATCTCCACTCATCTAGCATCTTTAGTCTTTAAAATAATATTAAAAGATTTGTAAGCCAAGAAATTCCATGATCTCCTAAACATTTCCACCCTTCTAAATATCATCACCCTACTATTTTTCCACATTTTATATTTTAAAGCTTCTAACTTCTTTACTAATATGATGATAAAATGAAATTCTATTTTTGTTTAAGGTATTAAGGTTGCAAAAATCAATCATATTTTCAGTTCCTTCTTTGAAAAGTTTATCAAAATACCACATCCACCTATTTTTAATATCTTTTTCTAAGAAAAGCACTTTATGATTTTCATCTTTAATACACCTTAGTTGAGCTAGATCTTTACTTCTCCTATCTCTTTGGTTAGCTAACTTATACATACATCTTTAACCTTCTTTGATATCGAATCTATTATTTAAATCACTAAAAGCTGAATTTTTTGCATCATATATTGCTTTCTTAGAATCTCTACATACCACTTTATATTTTTCCTAATTCTGTGAGTTTTTATAACTAAACCAAGTTTTATAACAACACGTCTTGTCTTTTTATCTTTTCTTGCACATTCTGACTCCACCATTAACTATTTTAATTTAAAGAAGCTTTTCCTTTTGATTCTCCAAGCACATTTTTAGCCACTTGCTTAATTTCACTTACTTTTCCCACATAACATTAGCTTCCCATGAACATCCTAAATTCTAATCACTTATACTCTAAAAATATTTTATTAGTGTTCTTTAAGTGTCCCCATATAATCCTATCATAATAATTTGATTTATTTTATTTGAAAATCTAAGACTAAATCGATGTTGGGTATTTAAACTTTCACTAATGACCTTACAATCTTTACAATAATCTATTTTATTAAAAATAATCAATCTTTTACTAACCATATAAGTAATAATATGCTCTTTCCTTAAATAAGGTATTAGCAACTACAAAATCATAGGCTAAAGCAAAATCTAATATAGTCCTATCTTCTTCATTAGGCACTCTAAATCTATAACCACCATGAATACTAGTAAAATCTTCTACCACTCTACCAACATGTCCATTTAAATCGACTCCAATAAATACATTTTCTTCAAGAGGTATCTTCTATATTACTCTCTCTAATTCATTACAAAAATTTTCTTTGTGCCTACATCCAAACCTACTAAGCATAAATGACTTATAACATTAATACTTAAAATAATCTTTAAAGTTATAATTTATCTCATCTATTAATATTTATAATATTATCCTTCAAACTTTATCTATAATCACACCCACATTTCTAATTAATTCTACCAATACCAAAGTTTAAAACTTAAACTATTAATCTCTTTGGCTTTCTCCTAATCGAATTTAGTTTCTTGAACACATAAAATTTTTATCTTCCTGTGAACCATAATATATATTAATTCCATTAGTAAACCTGTAAGAGTACCTAAATTCCATGTTTCTAACCTAATTCTAGTTTCATGGAAATAAATCCCCATAATGTGCTAACCCTATTAACCGCACTAAACCAATAATCTTGCACATTTTTCTACTATATTTACCATACATAATTTAACACCCTAAAGATAACATAATGTTTTAAAGGATTCATGTCATGATTATTTCAAAATATTTTAGATAAATAAAATTAATACTAAACCTAAAATAAAAAAAATAAGCCTAAAATAAAATAAAATAAAAACATAACTTAAAAAAAAATTTTAAAAAAAACTAAAAATAAATAAAAAAATAAAATCTAAACCTAAAATAAAAATAAAATAAACCTAAACCTAAAAGCTAAAAGTAATAAAATAATCTAAAAATAAACTTAAATTAAACTAAAAAATAAAAGCTAAAAATAAACCTAAAATAGAAATATAAAACCTAAACCTATAAAAATAAAATAAACCCCTAAACCTAAACCTAAAAATAAAAAATAAAACATAAACTTAAAAAATAAAATAAAAATAAAACTAAATCTAATCCTAAACCTAAAAAAAAAACTAAAATAGAAAACTTAAACTAAAATAAATAAACTAAATTAATTAAAAATAAAATAAAACATAAATAAAAATAAAAAAATAAAAAAAACTAAAATAAATAAAAAATAAACTAAATAAATTTCATAAACCTAAACCTAAGAGTTTATTTATTTTTTTTTAAAAGAACCTTAACCCTCTACCCTAAACCCTAAACCCCAAACCCCCAACCCTAAACCGTAAACTAGCTAAACCGTAAACCCTAAACCCTAAACCGTAAAACCTAAACCCAAAACCCTAAACCATAAACCCTAAAAAGCTAAAAACCTAAACCTAAACTAAATAAAACATAAAAATAAAATAAATGAAAATCCCAAAACCAAAATAAAATAAAAAAATAAAATAAAATAAAAACCTAAACTAAAACCTAAACCTAAACCTAAAGATAAAATTAAAATAAATGAAAAAAAATAAAAACTAAACTAAACTAAAATAAATAAAAATCTAAACTAAACTAAAAAAAATAAAATAAACCTAAAAAGACCTAAATAAAATAAAAATTGAACATAAAATAAAAATAAAATAAACCTAAAATAAAATAAAATAAAACTAAATAAAAACCTAAACCTAAAAAATAAACCTAAAATCTTAAACCAAAAAAAAAAACCTATACTTAAAATAAATAAAATAAAATACACCTAAACCTAAACTAAAATAAACTAAACTAAAATAAATAAAACCTAAACCTAAACCTAAATTAAACTAAACTAACCCTAAACTAAATAAATAAAATAAGCTAAAATAAACTAAACCTAAACTAAAAAAAATAAACATAAAAATAAACCTAAACCTAAACTTAAAAAAAATAAAATAAAACCTAAACCTAAACAAAAAAAAACCTAAACCTAAAAAATAAACTAAAAAAAATAAGCATAAACCTAAAACTAAAAAATAAACTTAAAAAAAACCTAAACTAAAATAAACAAACCTAAAGTAAATAAACTAAACTAAATAAATATAAAAAATAAACATAAATAAAAAATAAAATAAACTAAAATAAATAAAAAGTAAACTAAATAAACTAAAAAAAAACCTAAACCTATGTGTTTACTTAATTTTTTTTAAAACCCCTAAACCCTAAACCTCAAAACCATAAACCCTAAAATTAACCATTAACCCTAAACTCTAAACCTACAACCTTAAACCCTAAACCCCAAACCCTAAAACCTACAACCCTAAACCCTAAACGTTAAAAACCTCAAAAACCTAAACCTAAACAAAATAAAACTAAAAAATAAAATAAATTAAAAAACCTAAACCTAAATTAAATAAAAACTTAAACTAAAACCTAAGCCTAAATCTAAACCTAAATGTAAAAATAAAATAAAATAAAAAATAATAACTAAAATAAAATAAAATAAATAAAAACCTAAACTAAACTAAAAAAATAAAATAGAATAAATACTAAATAAAAACCAAAACTTAAAAAATAAATCTAAAAATAAAACTAAAAAATGAATAAAAATAAATCTTAAACCCTAAACTAACAAAAAAACCTAAACCTAAAAAAATAAAGCTAAACCTAAGCAAAATTAAACTAAACTAAAATAAATAAAACTTAAATCGAAACCTAAAATAAACTGAACCTAAATCTTAAACTAAATAAAGATAAAATAAACTAAAAATAAACCCAAACCTAACTTAAAAAATAAAAACTAAAAATAAACCTAAAATAAAAACTTGAAACCTAAACCCAAAAAAAATAAAATAAAAACCTAAACCTGAACCTAAAAATAAAAAATAAAACCTAAACCTAAAAACGAAAATAAAAATAATACTAAACTAAAAAATAAAACTAAACCTAAATCTAAACTTAAAAGAGAAACTAAAATAGAAAACCTAAGCTAAATTAAATAAACCTAAAATAAATAAATTAAACAAAATAAAAATTAAAAATACAATAAAATAAAATTAATAAAAAATAAACTAAATAAATTAAATAAACCCAAAACCTATGAGTTTACTTAATTAAAAAAAAAGTACCTTAACCCTAAACCCTAAAATTAACCATAAACCCTAAACCTTGAACCTTAAACCCTAAACCCTAAACCTAAAAACCCTATACCCTAAACCCTAAACCATAAACCTATAACCCTAAAACCTACAACACCAAACCCTAAACCCTAAACCAAAACCCTAAAACCTAAACCATAAATCCTACTTAAAAAATTGAACCAAAATTAAATAAAAACTAAAAATAAAAGAAATAAAAACACATAATCCGACATAAAATAAATATAATAAAATAAAATAAAAACCTAAACTAAAACCTAAACCTAAACCTAAACCTAAACCTAAACATAAAAGTAAATTAAAATAAAAAAATAATAACTAAACTAAAATAAAATAAATAGAAACCTAACTAAACTAAAAAATAAAATAAACCAAAAATAAAATAAAATAAAAACTAATTGAAAACTTGAACCTAAAAAAGCAAACTTAAAAATAAATAATAAATAAAACATAAACCCTAAACTAAAAACAAAATCCAAACCTAAAATAAACAAAATAAAATAAACCTAAACTAAACTAAAATAAATAAAACCTAAACCTAAAAAAAATAAATAAACTAAACTAAACCTAAACTAAATAAAATAAAATAAACAAAAAAATAAACATAAACCTAAACTAAAAAAATTAAACTTAAATAAAATAAAATCTAAAACTAAACCTAAAAAATATAAAATAAAATAACCTAAACCTAAACATAAAAAAATAAACCTAAACCTTAAAAAAAAAATAAAAAAATAAAACTAAACAAAAAAAATAAGCATAAACCTAAACCTGAAAATAAACTAAAATAAAAAACCTAAGCTAAAATAAACAAGCCAAAAAAAAAATAAACTAAATCAAAATAAAAAATGAACATAAATAAAAAAATAAAATTAAATTAAAATAAATAAAAAAATAAACTAAATAAACTAAATATAAATTAAACCTAACTTAACTAAAAAAAAACTCTAAAGTCTATACCTAAACCCTAAACCCTAAATCCTAAACCCTAAACCCTAAACCCTAAAACTACAACCCAAAAATCTTAACCCTATACCCTAAACCCTAAAAACCTAAGCCTAAGCTAAATAAAATTGAAAAATAAAATAAAAAAATAAAGCTAAACCTAAATAAAATAAAAACCAAAACTTAAACCTAAACCTAAACCTAAACCTAAACGCAAAAACAAAATAAACTAAAAAATAAAAACTAAAAAAGAATTAAATAAAATAAAAACCTAAACTAAGCTAAAAAAATAAAATAAAATAAAACCTAAATAAAATAAAAAACTAAACATAAAATAAAAAATTAACCTAAAATAAAATAAAATAAAAATAAATAAACATAAACTAAAAAAAAAACCTAAAATAAATAAAAATAAAAACCTAAACCCTATAAAAAACCTAAACCTAAAATAAACAAAATAAAATAAATATAAACCTAAACTACAATATACTGAACTAAAATAAATAAAACTGAAACCTAAACCAAAAATAAACTAAACCTAAAAAATAAACTAAATAAAATAAAATAAA
Organism: Cymbidium sinense; assembly: GCA_021442155.1. Classification (NCBI taxonomy): domain Eukaryota; kingdom Viridiplantae; phylum Streptophyta; class Magnoliopsida; order Asparagales; family Orchidaceae; genus Cymbidium; species Cymbidium sinense. Next base: position 27,601 of record JAKCPB010001877.1, read on the forward strand.
CTAAAAAATAAACCTAAACCTAAACTAATAAATTAAACTTGAAAACAAAGCTAAATAAAAACCTAAAACTTAAACCTAAAAAAATAAAATAAAAAACTTCAACCTAAACTTAAAAAATAAAAAATAAAACTTAATCCTAAAAATAAACTAAACTAAAAAATAAGCGTAAATCTAAATCTAAAAAATAAACTAAAATAAACAACCTAAATTGAAATAAATAAACCTAAAATAAATATACTAAACTAATTAAAAAAATAAACAAATAAAAAAATAAAATGAAACTAAAATAAATAAAAAATAAACTAAACAAACTAAATAAAACTAAACTAAAATATTTTAAAAAATACTAAACTAAACCCTAAACCTAAACCTAAACCTAAACCTAAACTAAATAAACCCTAGACCCTAAACCCTGAACCTAAACCCTAAACCTAAACCCTAAACCTAAACCCTAAACCCTAAACCCTAAAACCCTAAACCCTAAACCTTAAATAAACCTAAACCCTAAACCTAAACCCTAAACCCTAAACCCTAAACCCTAAAAATAAATTAAACCCTCCCTAAACCCTAAAAAACCATAAACCTAAAAACCTAAAACCTAAACCTAAACTAAATAAAATAAAAATAAAATAAATAAAAAATAATAAATAAAATAAAATAAACTAAAAACTTAAACCTAAACCTAAACTAAAATAAAATAAATAAAATAAAAAATATAAACTAAATAAAATAAATAGATAAACCTAAACTAAACTAAAAAAATTAAATAAACCTAAAATAAAAAATAAAATAAAACTAAATAAAAAAATCTAAAAATAAATCTAAAAATAAAACCTAAAAAATACATAAAAATAAACCTAAACCCTAAACTAAAAAAAACCTAAACCTAAAATACATAATAAAAAAATAAACCTAAACCTAAACAAAAAATAAACTAAACTAAAATAAATAAACCTAAACCTAAACCTAAAATAAATAACCTAAACCTAAACTAAAATAAAAAATAAAAATAAACTTAAACCTAACTTAAAAATAAAACCTAAAATAAACCTAAAATAAAAACCTAAAAAAAAAAACAAAAAAAAATAAAAAATAAAATAAAAAACCTAAACATAAACATAAATAAAAAATAAACCTAAACCTAAAAAAATAAAATAAAAAAATAAACTAAACTAAAAAATAAGCATTAACTTAAACCTAAAAAAATAAACTAAAATAAAAAACCTAAACTAAAATAAATAAACATAAAATAAAGAAACTAAACTAAATATAAATAAATAACAGACCTAAATAATTAATAAACTAAAATACATAAAAAATAAACTAAAAAAAGTTAAACCTATCGATTTACTTAATTAAAAAAAAAAAAACTTAGACCCTAACCCCTACACTCTAAACCCTAAATCCTAAACCCTAAACACTAAACCCTAAACCCTAAACCGTAAAACTAACCAAAAACCCAAACCCAAAACCCCAAAAAACCTTATACCCAAAACCTTAAACCCTAAATTCTAAACCCTAAAATACTAACCTAAATTAAACCCTAAACTTACAACCCAAAACCTACAACCCTAAACCCTAAACCATAAACCTTGAACACTAAAAGTCAAAAAACTTAAACCTAAACTAAATAAAACCAAAAAATAAAATAAATAGGAAAACCTAAACTTAAATAAAATAAGATAATAAAATAAAATAGAAACCTACACTAAAACCTAAACCTAAATGTAAAAAGAAAATAAAATAAAAAAATAAAAACTAAACCAAAATAAAATAAATGAAAAACCTAAACTAAAATAAAAAAAATAAAATTAACCTAAAAATAAAAAACCTAAACAAAAAAACTAAACGTAAAATAAAAATAAAGTAAACCTAAAATAAAATAAAATAAAAACTTAATAAAAAACCTAAACCTAAAAAGTAAACCTAAAATTGAAACCTAGAAATAAATAAAAAATACAACCTAAACATAAAATAAAAATAAACCTAAACCTAAACCTAAACCTAAACTAAATTAAACTAAACTTAAGAAAATAAAACCTAAACCCTAAAATAAATTCAGTATAAACCTAAACTAAACTAAAAAATTAAAGAAACCTTAAATAAAATAAAATAAAAACTAAATAAAAACCTAATCCTAGTAAATAAATTTAAACATAAAACCTAAAAACACATAAAAATAAAACCTAAACCCTAAACTAAAAAAAAACTAAACCTAAAATACACATAATAAAATAAACCTAAACCTAAACACTAATAAACTAATCTAAAATAAATAAAACCTAAACCTAAACCTAAAATAAACTAAACCTAAGCCTTAAACTAAATAGGACAAAATAAACCTAAACTAACTTAAAAAATAAAACCTAAAAATAAACCTAAAATAATAACCTAAAAACCTAAACAAAAAAATAAAATAAAATAAAAACCTAAACATAAACATAAATAAAAAATAAAGCCTAAACCTAAAAAATAAAATAAAAATAATACTAAACTAAAAAATAAGAATAAACTTAAACCTAAATAATAAACTAAAATAAAAACCTAAACTAAAATAAATAACCATAAAATAAAAAACTAAACTAAATATAAATAAATAATAGACCTAAATAATAAATAAATAAATAAACTAAAATACATAAAAAATAAATAAAAAGTTAAACTATCGATACTTAATTTTAAAAAAAAACCTACCTAAACCCTAACCCTAACCCTAAATCCTAAACCCAAACACTAACCCTAAACCCTAAACCCTAAAACTAACAAAACCCAAAACCAAAACCCTAAAAACCTAAACCTAAAACCTAAACCCTAAAAATTCTAAACCCTAAAACACTAAACCCTAAACCCTAAACAAACTAAAACCTAAAACCTAAACCCTAAAGTTTAAACACTAAAAGTCAAAAAACTTAATCCTAAACTAAATAAAACTAAAAAGTAAAATAAATAGAAAAACCTACACTTAAATAAAATAAGATAATAAAATAAAATAAAAACCTACACTAAAACCTAAACCTAAATGTAAAAAGAAAATAAAAAAAAACTAAACTAAAATAAAATAATTGAAAAATATAAACTAAACTAAAAAAAAATTAACCTAAAAATAAAAAACCTAAACAAAAAAACTAAATAAAATAAAAAATAAATAAACCTAAAATAAAATAAATAAAACTAAAAAAAACCTAAACCTAAAAAATAAACCAAAAATAAACCTAAAATAAATAAAAAATAAAACCTAAACCTAAAATAAAAATAAAATAAACTAAACCTAACCTAAAATAAACTAAACTAAAAAAAATAAAACCTAATAAAAAAAATAAACTTAAAATAAACCCTAAATAAAATAAATAAATTAAAAATAAACTAAACCTAAAAATAAATTAAAATAAACCTAAACCTAAAAAATAAATAAATAAACCTAAACTAAAAAATAAATAAATAAAATAAAACTCTAAAAATACTAATAAACCTAAAAATAAAAAAAAAAATAAAAACTAAACTAAAAAAACTATAAAACTAAAATAAAAAAATAAACTAAAAACCAAAAAACTAAACTAAAAAACTAAACCCTACTTAAACCCTAAAACCTAAACCCTAACCCTAACCCTAAAACCTAAACCTAAAAACCCACAACCCTAAACCCTAAACCCTTAAACCCTTAAAACCATAAACCCTAAAGACTAAACCCTAAACCCTAAACTAACCCTAAACCTTATGCTAACCCTAAACCCTAAACCCTAAACCCTAAACCCTAAGCCCTAAAAACCTAAAATCCTAAACTAAATAAAACCTAATAATAAAAATATAAAAAAACATAAACCTAAATAATATAAAATAAAAAATTAAACTAAGACCTAAACCTAAACCTAAAAATAAAATAACATAAAAAATAAAAATAAAATAAAATAAAATAGATAAAAACCTAAACTAAAGTATATAATAAAATAAACCTAAGAATACCTAAATAATATAAAAACTAAACGTAAAATAAAAAAACCAAAAATAAAATTAAATAAAACATAAATAAAAGCCTAAACCAAAAAAGTAAACCTAAAAATAAATAAAAAATAAAACCTAATCTTTAAACTAAAAAAAACCTAAACCTAAAATAAAAATAAAATAAACAAAAAAATATAAACCTAAACCTAAACTAAAATAAACTAAACTAAAATAAAAAAACCTAAATCTAAACTAAATCTAAACCTAAACTAAATAAAATAAAATAAACTAAAATAAAACTAAACCTAAACTAAAAAATAAAACATAAAAGTAAACCTAAAATAAAAAAATAAAATAAAAACCTAAACCTAAACCTAAAATTAAAAAATAAAACATAAACTTAAAAAATAAAAAAATAAAACTAAACTAAAAGTCATAAACCTAAACTAAACTAAAATAAACTAAAATAAAAAACCTAAACTATACTATATAAAAATAAAAAATAAACCTAAATACAAAAAATATAAAATAAACTAAAATAAATAAAAAATATACTAAATAATTAAATAAACCTAAACCTACTGGTTTACTTAATATTAAAAAAAACCCTAAACCCTAAACCCTAAATCCTAAAACTAACCCTAAACCCTAAATCCTAAACACTAAAACCTAAACCCTAAACCCTAAACAAACCCTAAACCCCATACCCTAAACCCTAAACCCTAAACCTTAAACCTAAACCCTAACCTAAATCTTAAACCCTAAACCCTAAACTAACCCTAAACCTTAAACCCTAAACCCTTAAAACCCTAACTATAAATAAAGAAAGCCTAAACCAAACTAAACCTAAACCTTAAACTAAACCCTCAAACCTAAACCCTAAAGCCTAAACACTAAACCTAAATCCTAAACCCTAAATTAAACCTAAACCCTAAACCTAAAACCCAAAACCAAAACAAAACCCTAAACCCTAACCCTAAACCCTAAACCCTAAAAGCATAAACCTTAAAATCCTAAATGCTAAAGCCTAAACCCTAAACCCTAACCTTAAACCCCAAACACAAAACCTAAACTTACAGTAACTAAATAACTTAAAAAAAATTAAACCCTAAAACCTAATAAACTTAAACCCTAAGAATAACCTTGATCGTGAACATCACCATCACTAGTTCAAGATCTACGATGGAGGCAAAGGTAAACATCATAATGGTGGTGGGGATTTAGAGGTGCTAAAGGTGGTGGTAAATGGTTATGGAGGGGAGGAGCAACGGTTACAAGTGGTGGAAAGAGATCGATGATATGATTATGGACCGCTACTAAGAGGCGATGTATGGGAACTAAAATAAGAACAATAATAACTTATAACCATGTATATAGAGATGATTCTCTTGGTTTTGATTTGCTCTATGATTGCTCATTTTTTATCTATTTCATTGCTTGTGTCTTAAAAAAACATGGTGTGTTACTTGGTTGATGAAATCGAAAAGAAGAAATGTTCAATATGAATTTTTTCTCTATTAAAAAATAGCAAAAACCTTAAAACCTAAACTAAAACATGAACCCTACACCTAAAACCTAAACCCTAAACCCTAAAAACTCTAAACCGTAAACTGTAAACCCTAAATCCTAAAACCCCAAACCCTAAATCCCAAACCCTAAACCCTAAACCCTAAAATCTAAACCCTAAACCCTAAATCCTAAACCTTAAACCCTAAACCCTAAACCCCAAACCAAAATAAAAAAAATGAAATAAGACCTAAACTTAAGCTTAAACCTACATAAACCTAAACCAAAAAAAAAATAATAAAAATAAAAATAAAACTACACTAAAAGAAAATAAATTAAACCTAAAGTAAACTAAGAAAATAAAACCTAAATAAAATAAAACTAAAACTAAAAGAAAAATAAAATAAACCTAAAATAAAATAAATTAAAAACTAAATAAAAAATGAAACCTAAAAAATAAACATAAAATTAAAACCAAAAAATAAATAAAAAATAAAACCTAAACCCTAAATAAAAAATACTAAACCTAAAATAAAAATAAAATAAATCTAAACCTAAACTAAAATTATAAACTAAAATAAAGAAAACCTAAACTTAAACGTAAAATAAACTAAATCTAAACCTAAACCTAAACACTTAATTAAAAAAATAAACTAAAAACAAACCTTAACCTAAACTAAAACCTAAAATAAACCTAAAAAAATATAAACCTAAAATAAAAACTAAACCTAAACCTAAAAAAAAAACTTAAACCTAAAATAAAGTAAAAATAAAACTAAACTAAAAATAAATAAACTAAACTAAAATTAAACAAAAATAAAAATTTTAAACTAAAATAAATAAATTGAACTAAATAAAAATTAAAACTAAAATAATGTTAAATAAATAAATAATAAACTATATTAACCTAAACCTATGAGTTTACTTAATTTACAAAAAAAATTAAAAAAAATCCTAACCTGAAACCTTAAACCTTGAACCCTGAACCTACAACCCTAAATCGTAAACCCTAAACCTTAAAACCCTAAACCATAGACCCTAAACCCTAAACACTAAATTCTAAACCCTAAATCCAAAACCCCAAATTGTAAACCCTATACCCTAAACCCTAAAAACTAAAAACCTAAACCTAAACTAAATAAAACCTAAAAATAAAACAAATTAAAATCTTAAACCTAAATAAAATAAAAAAATAAAATAAAAACTAAAAACTAAAGTAAAAGAAATTAAAACCTAAACTAAACTAAAATAAAATAAACCTAAAATAAAAAAAACATAAATAAAATATAACTAATAAAAATAAAAATAAATAAACCTAAAATAAATATAATAAAAACTAAAAAATAACCTAAACCTAAAAATATAACCTAAAAATAAATTAAAAAAAAAACCTAAACCCTAAACCTAAAATAAACAAAATAAAATAACGTAAAACTTAAACTAAAATAAACAAAACTAAAATAAATAAAACTTAAACCTAAACCTAAAACAAACTAAACCTAAACCTTAAACTAAATAAAATAAACTAAACTAAAAAAACCTAATGCTAAACTAAAAAAATAAAATGTAAAAATAAACTTTAAATAAGAACCTAAAACCAAAAACCTAAAAAAATAAAATAAAAACCTAAACCTAAGCATAAATATAATAAAATAAAATATAAACCTAAAAAATAAACTAAAAATAAAATGAAACTAAAAATTAAGCATAAACTTAAACCTAAATCAAAAAAATAAAGTAAAATAAAAAAGTAAACTAAATAAATAAAATAAAGTAAATAACAAAAATAAAATAAACTAAAATAAATAAAAAATAAACTAAATAAGGTAAATAAGTTTGAACCTACCCATTTACTTATTTTTTTTTAAAAAAACCTTAAACCCTATACCCTAATCCCTAAACCCTAAAACTAACCCTAAACCCTAAATCCTAAACCCTAAACATAAACTCTAAAAAACCCTAAACCCTAAACCCTAAACCCTAACCCTAACCCTAGACACTAAACCATAAATCCTAAACCCCAAAACCCTAAACCCTAAATCCTAAACTAACCTAAACCCTAAACTAAAACTATAAACCTAAACCTAACTAAACCCAAAACTAACCCTAAACCTTAAGCTAACCCAAAACACTAAACCCTAAACCCAAAATCTTAAACCCTCAAAGCCCTAAACCCTAAGGCCTAAACACTAAATCATAAACCGTAAACCCTTAACCCTAATCCTTAACCCTAAACCCTAAAACCATAAACCCTAAACCTTATGCCCTAGAAACCTAAAAACTTAAATCTAAACAAAATAAAACCTAATAATAAAAAAATAAACCAAAAATAAAATAAATAAAATATAATATAATAAAACCTAAACTAAAACCTAAACCTAAACCTAAAAAAATAAAATAAAATAAAAAAATAAAAAATAAAAATAAAATAAATAAAACCTAAACTAAACTAAAAAATAAAATAAACCTAAGAATAAAACCTAAATAAAATAAAACTAAATGTAAATAAAAATAAATAAAATAAAATAAAATAAACATAAACCTAAAATAAAAAATAAATAAACCTAAACCTAAACCTAAAATAATAAACCTAAACCTAAACTAAAAAATAAAATAAACTAAAATAAACCCTAAACTAAAAAATAAACCTAAAATTAAACCTAAAATAAAAACCTAGAACCTAAATTTAAAAAATATAATAAAAACCTAAACCTAAACTAAAACCTAAAAAATAAACTAAAATAAAAAACCAAAACTAAAATAAAAAAATAAAATATAAACTAAACTAAATAAAACTAAAAAATAAACCTAAATAAAATAAAAAAAAAAAAATATAAAATAAATAAAAATAAATAAATTAAATAAACCTAAACCTGTTTACTTAATAAAACCCTAAACCCTAAACCTAAACCCTAAACCTAAACCCTAAATCTAAACCTAAATCCTAAACCTAAATCAAAACTAACCTAAACCCAAAACTCCCTAAAACCCTAAACCTAAACTAACCCTAACCTAAAACCTAAACCCTAAACCCTAAAACCCAAAACCTAAATAAATCATAAACCCTAAACCCTAACCTAAAGATTAAACCCTAAAGCTCTAAACCTAAACTAAACCTAAACCCTAACCCTAAACCTAAACCTCAAAAAACCTAAACCTAAACACTAACTTAAACCCTAAACCTAAACCCTAATTTAACCCTAAACCTAAAACTAAAACCCTAAAACTTAAATCTAAAACTAAACCTAAACCTAAATCCTAAACCCTAAACCCTAAACTCTAAACCTAAAACCTAAACCTAAACTAAATAAAACCTAATAATAAAATAAAAAACTACATCTAAATAATAAATAAAATAAATAAACTAAAACCTAAACCTAAACCTAAAAAAATAAATAAAAAAAATAAAAAAACTAAAAAATAAAATAAATAAAACCTAAACAAAAAATAAAATAAAATAAACCTAAGAATAAAACTAATAAAATAAAACTAAATAAATAAAAATAAAATAAACCTAAAATAAAACAAAATAAAACTAAATAAAACCTAAACCTATAAAATAAACATAAAAAATAAATAAAAAAATAAACCTAAAAATAAAAAAAAATAAACCTAAACCTAAACTAAAAAAAAAACCTAAACCTAAAATAAAATAATAATAATAAATAAAATAAACCTAAACCTAAACTAAAATAAACTAAACTAAAATAAATAAACTATCCTAAACCTAAAATAAACTAAACCTAAACCTAAACTAAACTAAATAAAAAATAAACTAAAAATAAACCTAAACCTAAACTAAAAAATAAAACCTAAAATAAACCTAAAATAAAACCTAAACCAAAAAAATAAAATAAAATAAAACCTAAACCAAAACCTAAAATAAAAAAAATAAACCTAAACCTTAAAAAATAAAATAAAATAAACTCAACTAAAATAAACCTAAACCTAAAAATAAAATAAAATAAAAAAAAACTAAAATAAATAAACCTAAAAAATAAATAAACTAAATAAAAAAATAAAATAAACTTAAATAAAAAAAAATAAAATAAAATAAATAAAAAATAAAAATAAACTTAAAATAAATAAAAAAATAAACTAAATTAAACCTAAACCTAACTATATTTTAATTTTAAAAAAACCCTAAACCTAACCCTAAACCCTAAACTATAAACCTAAATTTAAACCCTAAACCCTAAACTAAACCCTAAACCCTAAACTAAACCCTAAACTAAACCTAAACCCTAAACCCTAAAACCCTAAAACCTAAACTAAGCCCAAAACCCTAAACCTAAAACCTAAACCTAAACCAACTAAACCCTAAAAAAACCTAAAATCCTAAATCATAAATCATAAACTAACCCTAAACCCTAAACCCAAAAACCTACAACACTAAACGCTAAACTTCAAACCTTAAACTGGAAACCCTAAACCCTGAACTAACACTAAACCTTAAACTCTAAACCCTAAGCTAGCCCTAAATCCTAAGAATCGGCTGAACCTTGATGGAAGAACATCACCATAAACTAGCTCGCCTAGATCCTGGTGGATCAAGGTAGAGTGGATTATCATGGGTGGGGGGATCTGGGTGGATATGGATGGGTGTTGGTTATGGAGGTGGGATGAGTGATGGAGGCTACAACCGTGGTGGTGGCAGAGAGAGGGATATGATGGTGGATCCCGCTACTAGAGAGGTGGGGGTGGTTCTGATGGGAATTAGAGAAACTAAAAAATGGTCAATCTGATCTACTGCTTATAAAATTGTGTCTTCATAATAGAGATGGTTCAACTTATCTATGCTTTTTGATTTGCTCTATGGTGCTCATTTTTTTTTATCTATATCATCATGTGTGTGTCTTAGATTTAGAGTGCTACTTAGTTGATGAAAAAAAAGAAATGTTGATTTGAATTTGTTCTCTTAAAAAATAAAACTAAAGCCCTAAACCCTAATCCCTAAACTAAAACTTAAACCTTAAACCTAAAACATAAACCCTAAACCCTAAACCTTAAACTTTAAACCATAAACCCCAAACCCTAAACCCTAAACCCTAAAATCTAAATCCTAAAAAGCTAAAAGCCTAAACCTAAGCTAAATAAAACCTAAAAATAAAATAAATAAATAAAACCTAATCCAAAAGAAAAAATATATATAATATAATAAAAATATAAACTAAAACCTAAACCTAAACCTAAACCTCAACCTAAAAGAAAATTAAATAAAAAATAAAATCTAAATTATAATAAAATGAAAAACCTAAACTAAACAAAAAAATAGAAAACCTAAATAAAATTAAAACTAAATCTAAAATAAAAATAAAATAAACCTAAAATAAAATAAAATAAAAACTAAATAAAAACCTAAACCTAAAAAATAAACCCAAAATAAATAATAAATAAAACATAATCCCTAAACTAAAAAAACCTAAATCTAAAATAAAATAAAGTAAACCTAAACCTAAACTAAAATAAACTAAACTAAACTAAAACCTAAACCTAAACCTAAAAACTAAACTAAAACTAAAAAATAAATAAACTAAAACTAAACCTAACCTAAACTAAAAAATAAATGACATGAATCAATCAATCACCAAAAAAAATTCTAAAGCTCAAGCTATGGAAGAAAGAATATTATCCAAAGTAGGATGACATAAAGAACTTACCCAAACGAATTCAAATGGCTTTCAAGCCTTTCCACAACTAGATCAAACACATTATTGTGGGCATACCCAAAAGGAAGTCAAAATAAGGTCGAGAGACACACTAGCAATATTAAAGAAGAACATCCTTGAATGATTTCAAAGCCAATGATGGATTTATGCTAAAAAAACTCCCATAGAGCCAATCCACTATGGGAGCAGCCATATTAATAGGATTTCCCCATAGGGAAGTAGAAATTACAGCCATAATCAACAGAGGCACATGGTGCAGGCAGCTAAATGCCATCGAGCCCACCCAATTGGAAGCAATAGCCAAATTTTCCATAAAAAACCACATAGGGGATGCTCCTCTGCAAGGGAAACAAAATTTTCCAAAGCACCAGAATAGTGCAGGAGAGAGAAGATGCTCGAATGAATAGGTTTTTCCTAAAAGATTGAGTATCTTGATCCCTAAAATTATCCCCAATCAAATTGGTTTTGTTAAAGGGAGATCCATTAATAATGTTCTATTAGCCCAAGAGATGATTCATGATTTGAATGCCAAAGTTTGAGGTGGTAACCTACTTTTAAGCTTGACATTTCAAAAGCCTATATATTGGTTGGGGTTTTCCTTTATAAAATTATGGCTTTATTTGTTTTCTAATCAAGTTATTACTTTAATTAAGAATGGGATTGAGAATTCTTGGTTTTCTATTCTTTTAATGGTGAAGTGAATGGATTTTTCTCCTCTCTCATGGATTAAGGCAAGTGACCTTCTTTCTCCTTTTTTTATTATTATTGTGAAATATCTCTAGATGTCTTGAGCATATGTTTAGTAGAAATCACATGTTCTATAGAACCATTGGTGGGTTTTCCATTTATCATCTTAGTTTTGTTGATGATTTCATTATATTTTGCAATGCCTCACTCATTACATTAAAAAATTATGTAAGTTCTTAAATCACTTTGGTAGAGTGGCTTGAATATTAATCATGATAAAAGTTATTTTATTACTAGCTCTTCTATCTCCTTATCTAAGATCAATGTTATCGAATATTAATGGCTTCTCTCATCAAAATCTATCAAATACTGGGACTCCCTTATATAGAGGCATGAAAAGATCTTCTTTATTTGATGAAGTTATTCAAAAAATTAATAAGAAAATCTCTTCTTGGGAATTTCATTTACTCTCCTTGGTGCTAGAGTTATCTGATCAAAAGTACCCTTACCTTTGCCTATGTATCTCTATCTACTATTGTCCATACTATATTATTTAAAAGATTAATAGACTTTTTTAACAAATATTTTGGGGTCTAATACATCTACCAAAAGATTACATTAACGGCATAACTATTGTGGTACCAATAATGAAGGTGGGGTTGCAAAACCTTAGAGGATTCTATTAATTATTTTTTCCTATAAAATGTGGTGGAACTTTAGAAATAAAGGTAGCTATTAGTCTAAGGTTTATGCATGCTAAATATTGTTAGGGAAAACACCCCCTCATTTGTGTTTCCAAATTAGGGGATTCTCCTGCCTGGAGAAAGATTTGTAGTATCAAATGGAGTGTTGAGAATTTAATTTCCTGGGTATCAATTCTGGTTTCTCATTTTTTTTAGCAAGGCAACTAGCTTGGTCAGGGATCTATTGATTCCCTTCTTAATACTCATTCTACTATGGTGCTTAAGGTTCATCAGTTACTTATTAATAATAATTGGGATGCAGCTCAATTGAATAACCTTATCCTTAATGTGAGCATTGAAAAATTTCTCAAAATTTGCCCTCACCCTAATGAACTCCAAATTCTTTTCAAAATCTCTTCTTTGAGATTTTATAAGGATGTTTGGAAATTTATCAGACTTAAATATCAAGATTCCTTGGTTTTTACCAAAATTTGGAATAATAGTGTCCCTAATTCATTTTCGTCTTAACTAGCATTCTTAAGCATTATATCCCTGTGGATGCTACTCTTAAAAAAAGGATTCCACCTCTAAATGTCACTATTGTTATCACATTGAAAGTGTGGATCATGTTTTGTGAATGGCCCTATTGCTACTAGATTGTGGAACCGGTATGATAATGTTTTAATACCTTCCATTTTAATGGCTACTTTCTATTATGCAACTTCTTGAAGCATGTTTCTCTCATACTTCTAAGGGTCATGTTAAAATCTTAGCTATTACTATTCTTTGGTATATTTGGGTGGATAGAAATGATTCAAAGCACCATAATATTCCTATGAATTATAATCATATCATTGCTATATCCAAATATAAAATTTTGTCTCTTTAAAGCCAATCTTCTCTTACTTAATTTTAAAGGGTACAAGTCATGGCCTTGAAATTTAGGATTAACCTTCCTACTTGTAATGTTTCTTCCAACCAAAAATTATCCATTGGATTAAACCTAATCATAATTGCATCAAGGTTAACATTGATGGCTTGATCTCTAATGGTTGTTATGGTTGTGGTGGGATTTTGAGAGATCATGGTGGCAAGGTAATTTCTTCTTTGCTCCTTTAGATCCTTATTTGTTTTATTTGCTTAAATTAAAGGCATTCATCATGAAATTTCCATTTGTTTTCAAAGAGGTTTTCCTATGATATGGGTTGAAGTTGATGCTCTCCATCTTTTAAATTTACTTAAGTCTGACTTCCATGGCAATGTTGAAGTGTTTTATTTGCTTAATCATACTAGGAGTCTTCTTGCTAATCTAGATTTTCAATTTTTTTCATATCTATAGAGAAGGTAATTCTTGTGATAATTTTCTTTCCAACTTGGGGGCCAAGTCTTCCAATTTGCAAATGTTTTCTAATGAAGATCTTCCTTTTTTATTAAGGGGTCTTATTAATCTAGATAAAAATGGGTTGCCTTATCTTAGAAGCTTTTAGCTCTTTATTGGATTACTCTGTGGATGGTTTTTCTTGGTTTTGGATATTTCCTGGGTTTGGATTTGAGTTTTCTCCTAAACCTAATTTTGATCTCTAGTATGAATTCTTCCTTTTGGATTGGTTGGGGTTATTTTTCATTCCTTTGGTTTTCTATAGTTTTAGTTTTGGTTTATTTTGTATCCCATTAGTGGAAGTCAAGTTTGCGCAGTGGAGGCTATTTGTCTTCTCTGTTGTGGTTCTCTCTCTTCTATTTGTTGTTGTTATGGAATTAGGTTATTTTGGTGATGGGTAGGGTTTTCTCCCTTTTATTGTTCCCCTTGTGGTTTTTTTTTTGCTTTGGTTATTTAATGGTTGGTTTTTCTATACCTAATTTGTTTTTTTTTGTCAAGTTGTTGAAATCGAGATGTGGGTATTATCCCTTACTGGGGTTGTGTTGTTCTTTCTGGATTTATTTTCTACCTTTGGTTATGGTTCTCCTTTTTGGTGGTTATTTTATTGAGTTTTTCTTGGGTGGTTACTTTATTATTGGATGACCCAACGTCTACTTGTTTCTTACTATTTAGGGTGGTTCTGTGCTTTTATTGCCCCTTTTCTCATGAGTTGATCCCTTCCCTCTGCTATTTGGGGTGTGGGATTGGGTGGGGATTGCTCATCTGATAGTGGTTTTGGTAGATGTTTTTATGGCTACTACCCTCGCTATGATGGGTCGGTGACTTTGAGGGTTGTTCTTTTAAGCTTGGAGAACTATTTTTTACGGCTCTTTACCCTTACTTTGTTTCTGCTTTGGTTGGTTTTGAGGATGGATGTCTCTAGTTTGTTGTATCCTCTTGTTATGGGTTGGTCCTCCTCCTATATTACTAAGGTTTTGGTTGTGGGTTTTTTCTGAAGTAGCGGCTAATGACTCCTGGTTGGCTATTATTTGGCCTTGGGTGATGATGGTTATGTTGGGTCATTATTGTACTACTATTTTTGTCAGTTGGCTTGTTGTTTATATTACTGGACTTCTTATTATTCTATCTTTGACTGTTGTCTCTAGCTTTCTAGATTGGATTTTCCTTTGATTGGGATTGTGGTCGCCATCTATTTCTATCTCCTTAAGTATCTGATGTTTGTGGCGATCTATTGTTGGACTTTATACGATGGATTGATGATTTGATCTTCTATTGAGGTTTCACTTGAGGCTTTCTTTGGCTGGCTATTTATATTGTTCATTCTTGGTCTCTAGTTGATGGAGACTTTATTTTGGCAAAAAATTTCTACTCCTTTGGAAACTGTGCTAGGAAACTACAGCTTACCTTCTTGTGACTCTCTTCTTCTAGTTTCCTCTTGTTCTCAGCCTCCCTCTTGCTATTAGCTTATTGTTAGACTGTGTTTTATTGCTATTGTCTTTTTGCCTATCCTTATGATAGAGGATCCTACCACTTATGTGTTTCCTTTTGTCTTTGGATTGTCTTTGTTTAGTGCTTTTTCTCATATTATGAGGTTTGCTACTATTGATTTTGTTATCCATTCTTGGTGGTGGCTTAGGTGTTGCTCCTTTGTGTTTGCTGCTATCTTGGTGGATTACCTCTGTATCTTTCATATTGAGCTTGATATCTCTGATTACTAAATGTCTGGATGCTATTTTTTCTTTTTGGAGGATTTTGCAGGCTGGCGCGATGATTGTCCTTGGATATTGTGCTACAAGAGGTATGCTAGAAATGATGAATTTGATGTTTTCCACTCTTTCTTCTTTTGGCTGGTAGTGCTATATGTAATTGTAAGCCTTCACCTGAAGTTTGGATGCTTACATATAGTGTTGCTCTTGAAATGATTATAACGAGCTCAGCCTTTTCTTTATCTTATTCCTTTTATCTCTCACTCTATATGCTTGATTAATTACTTGATTAATTGTACTCATCCTTTTAAAAGCATTTTGTAGATCTCTTTATGTTTGAGACTACTCATGGTGGATCATGCTGGTTTCAAAAGGATCAGATGGAGTTTGCTGCTGCTTACATGGATTTTCATTTGTTGATTACTATTTTATTTTCATTTGCTTGCTTTCCTTAACTATTGTAATAGTTTGGGGGCTTATCTCTTTAGGACCTTTTATAGCTCTTTGAGCATTAGCTTAGAGATTTGCCCCTCTAAGGACTTTGTACCTTTTCTTTGTGGTAATAAAATTTCCTTATTTCCTAAAAAAAAACCCAAACCCTAAACCCTAAGAATGGGCGAACCTTGATGGCAGATCACCATCAACTAGGCTAGATCCGGTGGAGGTGAGAGGTGGCGCTTATCTCGGGGTGGTGGGGATCTAGGTGCTAGTGGATATGGAGGTGGTGGTCAGAAGTGGTGGTTATGGAGTGAACGAGGAGGTTACAACGTGGTGGTAGATGAGAGATCGGGGATATGATGGTGGATCCCGCTACTGAGAGTTGGGTGGTTCGATGGGAACTAGAGAAATAAGAATGGCTGATCTAATCACACTTATGGAACTATTCTAGTAGAGATAGTTCAACTTATCTAGGGTTTTGATTTGCTCTATGGGTGCTCATTTTTATCTATGTCATCGCTTGTGTCAGAAAACTTGGGTGCTACTTGATGAAATCAAAAGAAATGTTGAATTTGAATTTGTTCTCTCTTAAAAAAAAAAACCTAAAACCTAAACCCTAAACCTAAAATAAAACTTAAACCCTAAACCTAAAACCTAAACCAAAACCCTAAACCCCAAACCCAAAACCCTAAACTAAACCTAAACCTAAACCCTTAAATAAACTATACAAACCCTAAACCCTAAACCCTAAACCCTAAAAAAGCAAAACCTAAACCTAAACTAAATAAAACCTAAAATAAAATAAATAAAAAACTTAAACCAAAATAAAAAAATAAAATAAAAAAATAAAAATATAAACTAAAACCTAAACCTCAACTAAAAAAGAAAATATAATACCAAATAAAAACTCAACTAAAATGAAATAAATAAAAATCTAAACTAAACTAAAAAATAAAAAATATAAATAAAATAAAAACAAAACCTAAAATAAAAATAAAATAAACCTAAAATAAAATAAAATTAAAAACTAAATAAAAATTTAAACCTAAAAAATAAACCTAAAAATAAATAATAAATAAAACCTAACCCTAAACTAAAAAAAAACTAAACCTAAAATAAAAAAAAAATAAACCTAAACCTAAACTAAAATAAATAAAACCTAAACCTAAACCTAAAATAAACTAAACCTAAACCAAAATTAAATAAAATAAAATAAACTAAAACTAAACCTAAACCTTAATTAAAATAAACCTAAAAATAAACTTAAAATAAAACCTAAACCTAAACCTAAAATAAAATAAAAAAACCTAAACCTAAACCTAAAAAATAAAAAATAAAACCTAAACTAAAATAAAACCTAAACTAAATAAATAAACTAAAATAAATAAACTAAATAAAATAAAAAATAAACCTAATAAAATAAAAAATAAAATAAACTCAAATAAATAAAAATAAACTAAATAAACTAAATAAATAAACCATTTTACTTTTAAAAAACTAAACCCTAAATCCTAAACACTAAACCCTAAAACTAACCCTAAACCTACAACCCTAAACCCTAAAACCCAAAACCCTAAAACCCTAAACCCAAAATCGTAAACCCTAAACCCTAAATCATAAACCATAAACCCTAAACCATAAACCCTAAACCCAAAACCTTAAACCATAAATGCTAAAAACTACAACTGTAAACCCTAAATCCCAAACCTTAAACCCTAAACTAACCCTAAACCCTAAATCCTAAATTATCCTTAAACCCTAAACTAACCCTAAACCCTAAACCATAAACTAAACCTAAACCCTAAGAATGTGCAGATCCTTGATGGCAAGAACACCACCGTCAACTAGGCTCACTCTAGATATGTTAGTGGAGGCAAGGCAGGTGGTAGTTATCAGGTGGTGGGGGATCTAGAGGTGCTAGTGGATATGGAGGTGGTGGTCGAGCAATAGTGGTTGGAGGCGGGAGTGCAAAGGTTACTTGTTGTGGTGGAGGGAGAGATCGAGGATATGATGGCGATCCCACTACTGACAGGTGGGGTGGTTCGATGGGAACTAGAGACTAAAGATGGCAGAGAGATGATCGACTCTTATGGAACTATGTATTTATAATAGAGATAATTCTACTTATCTAGGATTTTGATTTTTATTGGTGCTCATTTTTTATCTATGTCATCACTTGTGTCTTAGAAAACTTAGGGAGCTACTTGTTTGATGAAATTGAAAAGAAGAAATGTTGAATTTGAATTTTTCTATATTCAAAAAAACCATAACCCTAAACCCTAAATCCTAAACTAAAACTTAAACCCTAAACTTAAAACCTAAACTCTAAACTAAACCCTAAACCCTAAACCCTAAACCCTAAACCCTTAAAACCATAAACCCTAAACCTAAACCCTAAACCCTAAACCCTAAACCCTAAACCCTAAAACCCTAAACCCTAAACCTTAAACCCTAAACTCTAAAACCATAACCTAAACCTTAAAACCTATAACCCTAAGCCCTAAACCTTAAATCCCAAACCCTAAACCCTAAACCCTAAACCCTAAAATATCCCTAAACCTTAACTCTAAACTCTAAACCATAAACATTGAATAAAGATGTCATTAGGAGTAGATTTAAAGAATGACCTAATCTTAAAATAGTTATGGTAGCCAAAGAAAATGTCTTCAAGAGATTTTTCCTTGACTATTAGAGATTTGAATACCCTAAACTTAACCCTAAATCAAATTATATTACCATTTATTATAGTATAATGTAGCATCATATATTTGAGCATGTAGGATGTGCTTTTGGATGTTATAAGATGTTTTGAAATGTTTTAGTCTATTATGGTATTATGCCTTATAGTCTATATTAATATAAATCATAAAAATATTAATTTAATAAATCAGATGATGAAATTTGTTAAATTTGAAGTGGGAATTAGGTTGTAGTACCAAAGGTGTGCTACGCCACTTGTAGTCTAAAAAGTAAGATTTTATGTTCAAAATAAATATTATATGTTGTAGCATAGTATAGCATCATATATCATAATATATTATTATGTGCATTTTAAATTATTTTAGTATTTTGCAATCATGCAGTTGAGCCTACACTAGCATTATTTATAAAAATGTTGATTTAGACTTTAAAATGGTGAAATTTGGCCAAATTCATAAATAGTAGACATCATAATATATTATTCAATTTAAAATATGTAAGTGATACACTAAAATATTATTTTTTTATTGTTAGACTAATTTTATGATTTTTTATCTTAAGCAATCCCTTGTGATGTGATATGCAATATAATATAATATGTTATAGTGTATTATAATATAGGATGCCATAAAATAGTGTAGCATTATGCATTATAGCATACTATTATGTTTTACTACTTATTGTTTAGCATATTTTAGTTTGTTATAGTATGGTGTAGTTGAGTTTGTACTGGTATAATTCATAAAAATAATGGTTTATAGACTGAGATGATGGGATTTGGCCAAATTTAAGGTAAGCTTTAGGGAACATCATTGGGGGTGTGCTATGGTGTGTCATTCAATTAAAATAATGGACGTTTGCATCCAAAATAAATGTTCATTTTCCAACTAGATTTTTTAAATTTTTTGCTTAAAGTGATTCATTTTATGGTGTAATGTAGGAAAATATATATGAATGTGGTGGTGTGTTACTGAATGTTATTGTACATTTTAGTATGTTTTACTTTTGTTATAATACATTGGGTTAAAACTCACAAAAATGTTAATTTGAAGGTTGAGATGGAAGAATTTGGCCAAATTCATGGCACACAGCAAGAAGCAACACCAAAATTATGCTATTTTGTACCATTTCTAATAGAAAAATAATAATTTTACATCCAAAATGAACATTATTCATATTTTGAGAAAATTTTATTATTTGTTCCTTTTAAGTGATTCTAATGAGGTGTAATGTTAGACAATATATTATATTATAGCAAATTATAATATAACATCATATATTATAATATAATATAGTGTGTTAATTCACACTATAATATGTTTAGCATGATATTATAGTTAGTTTGAGCTTGCACCATCACATATCATAAAATATTGATTACAACGTTAAGTTGATGTAATTTGAATGAATACATAGTTTGACTTTTGGTTGAATTATTAAAGGTGTGCATAAGAGAAGAAATAAGATTTGATGAGAATTCCATGTCAAAGACATGGAGAGAGATCCGCTAGGGATCACACATGCATTGGACATGACATGCGAGGCATAGAAGAAGAAAGTCTACTAGGGATAAGGTTTGAATTTGATTTGATTATATGATTTATGGAAAGAAGAACCGCTGCGGATAAGAATCTATAATCCACCAGGGATTAAGATCGAATTGACTTTAATTTGATTTGTTTTAATTGATGTGGAGGCATATTTATGAGAGATATGGGCTCGAGTTTACTGGGATCATATATGAACCTTCCAATGAAGTAGTTCTATCCACTGGGGTTTGGGATTTGAGTTTGATTTCATAAAATTGTTTGGGGATGTACTCATTGGGAATAAGAGTTTGGTTGGATTTCTTTGATTTAGACTATACTGGGGGAGTTGGTTTAATTTTGTTCCATTGGGGAGGTTGGTTTTGAATTTGATTTATTTGCTTGACTTGTTTATATAAGATTTGGGGCTTCACTGGGGAGAAGGGTGTGATTTAACTCCACTAGGGAAAATTAGATTGGGTTTAATTTAATCTGAGTTAATGTAAGGACTCACTATGATGGACCCAATCGAGAAGGGTTATATAAGCCTGACCTAACTCAGTTTACAAATCCAAAGGGATAGTCTACCAGTTGTAGGGTAGAGCTTGACAACTTAAGGTGTTGCCTTTGGGTGTGCAACAGCTGTGATAGGAAGAAGGCATAACAGACTTATATCTACCAAAGTGAGGAACAATGGATGGGGTGACATGATGCACAACAAATCAACCCAACCTGTTACTATGTGAAATGTCAACTCAAAAGTAGTCGATTAATTTTATCTTAATTTCATGTGATTTGATATGGTTTGTTTGGTTTAGTTTGATTTCAAATTAAGGGCATATCTATGGAGATGTGAGCTCGACAAATTTGATAGATTTAATTTATGGACCATGTCAAAGCGATGGACCCACCGAAGGGGCTATATGACTTGCCCTATCTTAAATTTACAAATCCAAAGGGATAGTCTACTGGTGGTAGAGCTAGCCAACCTAAGGGGTTTGCCTATCTGGCAGTAATATGCTAGAAGAAGCATAGTAGACTTACATCTTCTAAAATAGGGAACAACTGCTGGGTTGACCTGTTGGTAGCACAACAAATTAAACCTGACTTAGGTGTGACTACTAAGTGAATGCTACTAGGGACTTATAACAACTCAAGAGTAGTCAGGTGATTCCAATAGGGAGTTTTCCTAACACTGCCCTAAAGATAGGATGCCTGCTTGGCGAAACATACCACTATGGGTGTCCTCATAATCCACAAGTGAATATATATTTTATTTATATTTTGCATGGACACTGGTGTGAGGGACCACACCGAAAGGGCTATGTAGCCTTGACCTATCTCTAAGATTTATCGACCAAGGGAGAATCACATCCATGATGGATTCTCTAACCACGTGGGTGGTTACTAGGAAAGGGAAACTATCCAATCCGATAGTAATCGAAGTGTCTAAATGGGGTCAAAGGATGTGATCCAAATATAGCCCACATGGGAGGTGCCGCTAGGGGCATTATCCCGAGTCCTAAAAGAAAGCCTATAGTGTATGGTGGCCAACTCAAGGAGAAAGCATACACTTACCGCCATGAGTGGTGTATCCTAAGGTGTATCGACAGTGGTGTATCCATCAGCATAGTAAGAACGAACCAACCTAAGGTGCTAGTCAGTGTGCAATGATCAATATGGAAGGAAAGAGTGTAAGTTTATAGCTTTCAAAGTGGAACTGATCATCGGGATAGTCTATCATTGGCATAGATATCTAACCTAGAGCAACTACTAAGTGTAGCCCCGGAAGGACCGACTGACTTGAACAAAAGGAAAGGAGCCATTAGGGGACTTATCCTAAACTTCAAATATACTGACCCCATAAAAAGGCTAATACAAGAAGAAAGTAGAAGACTCACATCCTCTTAAGTGAAGCCAACATGAGGTAGCTTACTAGCCACACATTAAGACCTACCAAATAACAAGGCCATGGTGCGTGGCCAAGTAAGAAAAAGAGCATAACACTTACATCCAAAGCAAGAAGACCATTGGGTGACACACTAGTAGCATCACCCCAGAAAGCTACCGAGTGAATACCATTGGGGCATTATCTCAACTCAAAGTAGATAAAATATGTGTTTGTTTATGTTCTATTTGTGTGTGTTGTATGTGTTGTGTCGATGAAGGATAGATACCACTGGTTTCTTACACCTACCCTAAACACATCGTGGAAGATTCATAAACAAAAATACTTTGACATGGAAGAGATTGAATTCAAAATAGAATTTTCATTGATGATAATTATTTTAAAACATGATTTATAATATTTGTTTAAGTAGAGCTCATTGCTTGAAAGCATTGGGCACTCTCCTATGGCAAAAGGGGCTTCCCAAGTGGGTTTAAACTTGCCTCCCATCTTATGATAGGCAACAATCGGTCTCCTTAGAACTAAAATAAACTCGTTTACTTGAAAAGCTCTAGGATGGACCAACTTGTTGTGAGCTTGAATCATTTTAGCTTTGTACAACTTAAGGTTTTGGCATGCTCACAAGTGTCTCTCCTCTAAACCTTCGAGCGCTTCTAATCGTAACTTAGTGTTTTCCTCTATTGTGATCTTGCTACCCATAGCTATCCTTAGTGATGGGAGTTAGACTTCTAATGATAGAATAGCTTTGGACCCAAACACTAAGGATAAAGGAGTAGACTAAGTTGGAGTTCTATATGTGGTGCAATAGGCCCACAAGGTTTCAACTAACTGCTCATGCCATTATAGCTTATTATTGTCAAGTGTCATCTTTAGTATTTAGATGAGAGTTTTGTTGAAGGCTTCTGCTAAGCCATTTTCCCTCGGATAGTTGATTGTAGAATATCTCCAATCTATGTTGTTTGTCTGAGTAAAGTTGTTAATCTCAATGCTTTTGAATGCATAACCATTATCAAATATAATTCATCGAGGCACTTTGAACCTATATACGATATGGTTCCTAAAAAATTAGAGCATATGTTGAGCTATGGCCTCTTTGAGTAGATTCACCTTCGCCAATTTGGAAAAGTAGTCAGTAGAAGTGAAGATGAATCGATGACCCTTATAAGAAGGAGGATCAATCAAAACCACTATGTCAGTACCCCAACACTCAAATGGCCATGAGGCCAATGTAGTATGTAGAATGTTGGGTGGTTAGTGTAGACCACACCGTATATTTGACATTGGTATCCTAGTTGTATCCATGTAATCTTTGATCATCGATGGGGTAGTATCCTAGTCTCGATCTTGGCTTTCATCTTTGGATCAAATTGGTTGGCTCCACATAATCTGAGTGTACTGTCATGATCTTATGGGCTTCATTATCTAAATAACATATAACCACATATGATCAAAAGATCTATAAGACACCATCCACAAGAGCATAGAAAGTGCTCTCTGCTTCATCTGATGGGCTTGGGACTTCTCTTGAAGTAGTTTGCCTTTATTAAAGTAATCCATGAATGGTTGTCTCCAATCTTACTCCTTGTCCTTCTTGGTAATGGCAACCTCCCTTCAAGAGAGTACATTTCGATGAGTTCAATAATAATAAGGGATAAGACTTGTCTATTTTGGACCTTTATTTACATAAACTCATCCTTTGAACATGCCAACTCTTTCGCAAGCTTGGATAAAGCATACCCTATGATGTTCTCTCCTTAAGGAATCTTATAAATGGTAACCTCTTGGATTTGGGCCAATAATTCCATGGTGTACTTGTGGTAGTGATGGAGCTTGGGCTTTATAACTTGATAGAACCCAGCAATTTGGTTGATGACTAGCTGAGAATCCTCAAAGATGTTGATGTTCTAGATGCTTAGATAAACAACTAACTCTAGACCGCCAATCATAGCCTCATATTCAGCTTCATTATTGGTGCAAGTATTAGACAAATGATATTAGAATCTCAGAACATCACAGTCCGGAGTTAAGGGAACTATTCCAACCCCCGCTTTCCTTGAATAGTATTATGGCTCTTCTCCTCTTGAGGAAGCCACCATCAAAGTACATCTCTGGTGAATGCTAGTATCCCTATGTTCATGATTTGTTCATCGGGAGATCATTACTATAAGGAGACTCACCAGGAAGTGGGTGTGCTGCTAAGAAATCTAGCTTGTCCTTTCACCACATGAGTGGTACGAAGGTAATGTCAAACGTGAGAGGATCATGGACCATCATGCCAACCGCCTGATAGCGACCATGTCATGAGACTATAGTGGATTGATCCTAGAGATTAAGTTCACCTTATGAGGAAGCATGTAGTGCTATAACTTTTGGAATGCATAGATTAAAACTAGGCAATGCTTCTCAATAGGTGGATAATTAGCTTCAGTAGGGATTAGACGATGGTTGAGGTAGTAGAGTGTATTTTCCTTCCTTTTGTCATTTGCTTGGGCCAACAAAGCACCAAGGGAGTCATTTAACATAGCAGTTTAAAGTATGAATGACTTTCCTGGGATAAGTGATGCTTGAACCAGTGGCATCATTAGGTAATGCTTGATGTCTTCAAAGGCATGCTCACACTTATCATCCCACTTAAACTTGGCATCCATTTTGACAAGTGCTGAGAATGGCTGACATCTTCCCGATAGGCTAAATATATAGCATCTTAAATATGCCAACGACCCTTGGAATGATCCAAGTTGAGTTAAACTTTTAGGGGGTGGCATTTCTAATATCTCCTCAATCTTCTCGGGATTGATTTTGATTCCCCGGTATCAGAGAACAAACCCAAGGATTTTCTTTGAAGCAACTATGAATGCACACTTCAGGGGGTTCCTTTTGAGGTTAAATTGTCTTAAATGTTCAAAAACTACTCTCCAGTCAAAGAGATTATTTTCCTTTTCTCTACTTTTGACCAGATCATTGACATAGAACTCAACTTAATGATGAATGAGTTCATCAAAGATTTAGTCATAGCCCACGTAGCACCAACATTTTAAGGCTAAAAGGCATGACCTTATCACAATAGATTTTGATCGAGGTTCTAAAAGTAGTGTTTCTCTCATCTTTAGGGGCCACATTTATTTGGTTATATCCAAATGAGCCATCCATGAAAGACAAAATTGCATGAGATGATGCAATATCCACCATCAGCTCTGGGATTGGTAGTGGAAATTCATCTTTTGGACATGCCTTATTTAAATCCCTAAAATTGACACATATGTAAGTTTGGCCATTCTTTTTCTTAACTATGATGATGCTGGCTAAATAGGTATAGTATTTTTCTTCATGGATGAAACCAGCATCGATCAATTTCTTGACTTTATAAATGACTTGTTGTTCTATGTCAAATCGCATGTGTCTAGGAGCTTGCTTGATAGGGTTAGCAGTAAGCTCTATTGCTTGTTTATGGACCAATACATCAGGAGCCAATCCAAGCATCTCTTCATAACTCCATGCAAAGCAGTCCTTAAACTTAATCAGTAGCCTAACTAAGTCATTGGTTTTAATTTCATTTAACAAAGAACGATGTATGTGTGGATCTTCAGCCTAAGTTCATTTCCTTAAGCTCATCGATGGTTGACTTGATCTCTTCTTCAAACTCGGTGCATCTTTGACTTCAAAATCATCTGGATCATCTGATGTTTCTAAGAATAGCTCCTCATTTGAGTTAATGTGATTTTAAAAGAACCTATCAGATTCCAAATGATTGGTGATCACTAAGCAATAATCATCATCATCGACTGGACCTATTGTACTGAATCCTAGTCCCGATCTTGATTGAGAACTTTTGCATTTGTCTTCCATATTCCTTCAAAGTAGAACCGTGCTTTGACCAAGTATGTGGATTAACCCTTTTTTTGCTAAATTATGAACACAAGGCAAGTACCAATCAAAAGTAATTCTATTAAATCTTATATGAATCATCCTCAAGTTCTACATCAACTTCTTGACTTGAGGATGATGCTCTGAAAGAACCTCTCGAGTCTTCACACTGTGGATGACTAAGGGGCTTTAACTACTAAACCATCAACTTTTGAGAGGAAAGTGGGGTTACATCTAAGGTTCCCAACTGATGCCTAACTATTTCATATATAGACTTGGATACACTTATGCTTTACTTTGGAGCCCAATTTTCATCGCTATCTGGCTCAAGTATCACCTCCAAGGGAATCTACTATTGAGAAGAGCTGGCTGGTGTGCTAACCATATAAAACTCATCCTATGAACTAGATTCTAAGTTTATATGGATAGTAGGTGTACTCTTGATAGCTGAGATATATCTTCTTTTGGGTGGCCAATAAAGAGGTTTTCCACCCCTAGGACTGCCTCTGAACTGGCCTTTTCCTCTGCCTAGTGGAGGTCAAGTCATTCTACCCATATGTTCTAATGGAGTAACGAACTGTGGGTGGAATCTAATGTCAGACTCCACTTCCTCCTCCAATTCTACTTTCACTCCCTTTTATTTTCTTTTTCATTCTCTCTTTCTTTTTCATTCTCTTTTTATCTTTCATTTTATTTTTCTTTTTCATTTTCTTTTATTTTTAAACTTTGGCCAAGTTTGCGAGAATAGATTTGTTGATTTTGAGGAGGTAGTCCATCATCATATATGGACCTTGTGAACTAAATGGCTTGAGATCTGACATAGTAGATGATTCCACCTCTCAAACTTCATACACCAAGTAGAGAGGATATAACTATGTTGTTCTCATGTATCCATGGTCTCCCAAGCAAATGTTCAAAGATGTATCCAAGTCTATAATATGAAACTTGGCTTGGTTTTCCAATCATCTATCTCCAAGAGCAACACTATGGAGCCTCAGGCCTATTGATTGCACTTTTGGAGTGCAAATTAAATCTTCCCATCTTAGACTTAGGAGTCTTTTAGACACTAAGACTTCCCTAGTCATAAGACAATTCTAACAATTAGAAAAATACTTAACCTAAGCCTAAAGACTTAGAAGGGTTAACCATAGGATTTGGTTAAGCCTTGGGATTAAGATAATCCACCAACCCTACAACCCAAATCCAATCCATGTTCACCTTCTCAAACCAAACCTCAAGTTCAATTCAAACATCAAATTCAAATCCAAATCCAAACCCAAATTCCAAAACCAAATGATTGAATCATGATCAAATCCAAACTTGAAAACCTTCTAAGCCATATGACCTATCCCATGAGCCAAATTAATACAAATCAATCCAAAATCAATTGATTTTCTATAATCAATTTATATTTTCAATCATCTTTCTAAATATAAATCAAATCTACATTCAAATGATCAACACTAAATCAAACTAAATCAAATTAAATCAAAACCCTTCCTAAGCCATATGACCTATCCCATGGACTTAGCCAAATCTTAATCCAAATCAAGTCAAACTCAATTGATTTTCTCACAAATCAATCATATTATCAATTATCTTCACAAATTTAAACAAAATATACATTTAAATCATCAAACTACATCAAACCAAATCAAAATCCAAACCTAAGCCACCTGACCCAACTCCATGGACTTAGCCAAATTCCTTCATTCCAAAATTCAATTGATTTTCTATGAATCAATCATACCTTCAATCATATTCACAAATATAAATGAAATCTACAATCATCAAGCCAAACCAAAATCAACCCAAGTCAAACCCAACTTAACCCTTTTGACTTGAAAAGTTCAAATGAACAAAACCCATTTGAACCCAAGCCAATTGCAATTAAATTTATATATAAATTCTAAATCCATATATAAACTCAACTAAATCAAACTCAATCCAAAATCAAGTCATCTAAATCCAATTGTCCACTTGACCCAAAGTGACTAATTTGACCTATTTGAGCCAAGTTCTAATCCTACTTAAATTGGATTGAACCAAGTACATCAAAACCTCCCATCATGATTGGATCACCCTAGGTTGATCAAATATCACAAATTAGGTCAAACTAAGTCAACTTGATCATTTTAAAGTCAACCCCTTAACCCATATGAACCCAAACTAGCCAAATTACAACCTAAGCTATTCCTTGAAACCAATGATTCATACTAAATCAAAATCAATATTTGAATATGACTTGACAATCAATTGAGTCAAACAAACCCAATTCACCCAAGTTGACCCAAATTGACCTAAAAGATCAAATTGGGTCAAATCAAAATATAAACCAAATTGATTGCAACCAATGGCTCAAGTTCATTCCAAATTGATTGTTGAACTTGACCAAAGCCATGATTGGACCCAATTGAACCCAATTGACCTACTTAGCCCAAATTGACCTAAAGGCTCAAGTTAGTTTAAATCAAAACCAAATCCAAATTAATTGAAACCAAAGCTACAATCATCATTAATTGGTCAACTAAACCCAAACCAACACCCAACCCAATAATTGGCCAATTTGGTCAAATTGAAAACTTAACCCATTTGACTCAAATGAATTCAAATGAGCCAAAATAAAATCTAAGCCAAACTTAACCAAACCAATTGAACCAAAACATCCCAAATGATCATATGAACTTGACTCACCTTGGTTTGACCCAATTTGACCAATAGGTCAACTTGACTAACGTAACCAATTTGACCTAAATGAGCCAAATTGAGCCAACCTAACCAAATCAACTCCAATTGACTTGAAATTTGGCTAACCAACTTTTGGCTCATTTTAAATTTGCCTAAATAAAATCTAATGCCAAATGATCATTCTACCCTTAGGTCAAGGGCATAACATGAGACAAATCACCCATGGGTCATTTCCATTCCTTGGCCACTTGGTACTCTCCCAATGGTCCACTTAGGCACCTAGACAATGCCCAACCGACCCAGGTGGTTGGGTCGCCATGACCCATGGGAGGTGAAATCACCTCACCCTCCCATTGGAGAATTTGAAACCCATAGGACACCCATGATGATTCCTTCTAACCACCTCCACACCTTCAACCAACCAAGCCAAGCCAACTCACCTCCTCCCTCGCACCCACTGAGATTGGACCCAAAGCCACTAGAAGCCAAACCTATCCCACCATATGATCAAGATGAAAGGGGTATACACCCCATTTTCACTCAAACACACAAAAAATCATTCCTCATAGCCCTAACTACCCAAGAGCTGCTAGAGCCATTCCTAAGCTCCCAAGCTCGCTCTGATCAAAAAATGCCATTCCAGCCCTAAAATAGACACTCCCATTTCCAACCTAACTTTCCCATTTCTCCATGAAACTCAAATTAACTTTGCCAGCATCTCCCATAGGCCTTGTCGAGCCAGAATGAATCATCTCCTAAGCTTGCCAAGCATCGAATGTGGGACTTCGATCAAAGCCGAGCTTGAAATTATGGGTTCATGGCCTTCCGAGCAAACATCAAGGAATTAATCTTATTGCTACTCAATAGAGCTTCATCTTAACTAGATGAAGCTTCCTCAATCATTCGAGCCTGGTCTTGAGCTCCAGTGAGGTATGCTTCCAAAGCTTATCCTTAGGCAAAATGGGTTGGAGCTTTTTGAAGAAAACTTACATTTCATGTGATCTTGACCATTGCATCCCCTCTAATTGATGTCTTGATGGTCTAGGATCTTTATGGAGTTGATCCAAGCACGGGTAAGCTCGGATCAAGTGAGCAATGGTGGAGAGACTCCATTTTCCCTCACTTATGTAATGTTAGATCATGCACCGTCTATTCCACATGATCAAAAGGGGCGGTCGTGATTAGATCCACTAGATCAATCTGATTTAATCTTAATAAGTTGTGAGATTAATCATAGATCGATCCCGTGATCTAAATGTCGAAGAGAAAGCACACCACGCAAAGTAACTAAGTCGATAAGTTTTAAGTAGCCAATCCTGCCATGTGGAAAGCGTCGATCAATGTGCCATGTATGGACAAGATTAGGCTTTAATTAGGCTTAATTAATCATTTTAATGGTAAACTTCTAAAAATTATGAGAAATAAAAATGCAAATAAATACTCATTATAAAGGTATTTTGGAAGAATTAATTAAAAATGATCTTAACTATATTTGAATAGTAATTAAGGTTTAATTAAGGTTTAATTACAAAAATTAATTAGCTTAATTAATTAATTACTTGAGCAATTAATCCCAAATTTTGCTGGTTAATTTAATGGGATGACCTCTACCTCCCATGATTTTCTTGGGATTTATTGCTCAATTAATTAGGAAAATTGACTAATTAAACCTTAACAACTCTTTTAAGTTAATTAATAATAAATTTATTCAATGAATAGTAATAAATTGGTTAATTAAGTTTATTAATCTTTGTTCAACAATAAGTGAACTAAGGAATAGGGTTGGGACTCTTTCCCTAAGTTCATTTCACACTTTTTTTAAAATGAAATTAATTAAGATTTAACTAATTAATTAAATTACTTAATCAAATTGAAATCATAATCACATCAAACTTTAATTAATTAAATCAAGGGGTAGATCTATAGATGTTTAATAACCTAAATGGGTTTAATGAAATTATGGTTAGTCCACATGTGTGGAAAAACTATAAGAGTAATTAATTAAGTCCCTTAATATAATTAACTATTAATCATGAGCCAATTGCATTATGCCACTTTTATTTCCTATGATCATTGCAAGTTTATTTTCTAAGCATATATTATTGGCTCATAATTATTTAGTTAATTACTTTAAGGTGACATGGATAAGAGTAATTAATTCATCTAATTAAGGGTTCAACTTAATTAACCCATAAAATCAACTTAATTACATTTCCTTAAATTAAATCAAATCACTGATATGGGAATGGGTTTAAAATAGAAATTGATGATTTATCTTCTCCCCTTTAAATCAAATCAAATTTAAAACTTAATTAATAAAGAAGCTTTGGTTTGATTTAAATAATCTTATTTGATTTGATTGTTCTTAAGAACTAGTTTAGTTGAATGAATCACATGCTTATATTTGATTGTCCTCTTTCCAATCATGTTAAATTTGGTATGTCATTTGAATTCATGCATCCATCTTTTCAAAATCAAGTAAAATAAAATGGATTTCTTTATGTAAGTTTGCATGTGTTGATTTAATTTAATATATGCATGGCTATTATCACTATTAAATCCAAATGTATTTTCAAAAGCTTATAAATGAATAATAATATGTGTTATGATGCTAGTTATAAATACATAAGAAATGCATGTGCTTATATAAGTGTATGAATGTTGAGTTCTTTCCTCTATTCATGTGTTGATTTATATAAGATTGAATGGTAATGGGTATATACTGACATCCGAACATGAGGCTTTAGCTAACCCCAAAGAGGTCATTTGATTACCTCACTTACCTAGTTTAACAATGGCACGTACCCATTTGATTTTATTCTTATGTATTTCAACATTAGAATTTTGATAGAGCTTTAATTCATATATATAAATAATTCAATAAAAAAATATACAATCTTTGCATGGTTTTCTTTCCCTCATTTATGTATACATCCATGTGTGTCTAAGAAAAGAAAGTATATAGTCTAGGCATCTCGGGAATACAAGGCTTTAGTTAACCCCAAGGAGGTCATTTGATTACCTCACTTCCCTAGTTTAACAATGACACTTACTTTCTTATATCTTTGTACATGTATATGTATATGTGATTAGTGAATGAAAATCCCATTTTACATTAAAATTGCATGCATTCATTATTGACTAGGTGGTTGAATTAATTAGCCATATGATTTGGAGCTTACTTCCTATGTTCATGTATATGAATTTACATATGTTTGAATGCAAATGGGTATATACTGGACATCCCGAGAATAATGGGCCTTAGCTCCCAAGGAGGTCATTTTGCTTACCTCACATCCCTAATTTAACAATGACACATGCTTATTTAATTTCATTCTTATGTCCTTTTGTATAAGAATTTGGATAAAGTTTTAAATTAATATGTTTAAATAATTCAATCAAATAAAATATAAATTCTAAACATACACATATATTCATCATTTAAGTCTAAAATATGTTGCATGTATAGATACACTTAGATTAAATCATATGCATGTTACATGTGATGGAAAGGAATGATTTAATATATGTCATGTGGTAGTAATTCAAATTAATCTTAAGATGCCTTTCACTTTGAATAGGATTATTTAAAGTGAACCTAAACTTAGGATTAATTAAATCATTTAATAAGCCATTCACTAAAGAGAATAAATCAAATTAAAATACTTTAGAAAGTGACTTAAGTAGGGATGAAAGAGGGCAATCCTCCTTTCCTCTTTTTATAACACTTAGTTGCTAAGTGTAATTAAATAAAACAAAAGAAAACACAAATTAAAATTCTCAAATAAATTAAACTGCTTCAAGTGAAATCAAGCTTTCAATTTAATTTGAATCCTTCTACACTTAGAAAATACAACACTAATGCCTAACAAGACTTATCACACAAGCCTTAATAGAATTAAGTCACCACTTCTAGCTCTAAGTTAGAAGATATGATGTGATGTATGTTTTATTTTATGATGTATTATTTTAGATTGATGTTAGGGTGTATGCTTTATAGAATGGATGATAGGCCAATATTAGCCTAATCATATTTTTGCAGGGGATTATGCTTAAGGATGCTTAAAAATAAATCGAATGTTCTTTTGTAGGTTGCTTAAATCTTAAGCATAATTTAGACATGGCTTAGTTACCCATGTATAAGGTGCTAAGTCCAAATTATAAATACAACTCGCAAGATTATATGTATATTTAGCTAACCTCAATTTTACAAGTGAAGTTAGATTTACTTTTCCCACAAAAAAATGTAATTTTGTAATAGGAATTAAGATTAGTGCTATGGATTGGGATGAGCAAGGGAAGGATTTGTCCTGGGTGCCTTGGGATGCCTTTGAAGTAAGTACCATACAAATCAAAGAAGGAACCAAATAAAAATGGAGATATGAAGAAAGAACTCCCATAGCATTTAATACAATTATAATTATTCTTTCATATTCCAAGTTGTATAAGGTAGAGCTTACCCATCTTTTCTCTCTTTATTGTATGAGGTACGATCGACTAGCCTTTTATTCTTTTATGATAGTTTATATAATTATTTGATGTTATGTTTACATTGTGCATTAGATGACATGCTTTTCATAGTTTCTTAAATGATTGATGCTTTAATGTGTGGTTTTGATATGATTAGCTCTTAGGATAAAAAATAACTTTTCTACCAAAATAATCACTCATAACTAAATTTTAAACAACTAATAATCTCATCGTAAAGCCTCAGACATAAATAAGATAATTAAAAGATTTAGCAACCTCTTAGCTGTATGATTATATGTTTCATATCATGCATGCATATTCTTTCTCTTTAACATGAAGGATATCCATCCTTGCACGATAAAGAAATGCTTGACCTATGAGGGCATCCCTTGTGGTGGAGAACACCTTCTTCTAGTTGATTTGACCCATAACCTATTTCAGCATGCATTTAGGCATAAGAAATCCTAAAGCCTCTATCAAAATGATGTGTCTAAAATAAAATAAAATTTGAAAAGATTTTGCATCTATAGATTAAGTCATATGCTCATACTCATGCTCTAGTCTCTTAGGGAGTGTGTTTAGACTTTAGTCTCTTTCTAATTAATAACTACCCTAACTATCTTATAATTCATAAGAATGGACTACATGGTTTTAAAATCATAGGAGTTAGTCACCACTTGGTGATTATAAGTCTAAGTCGGACAATTTATTCTTGTGGAGGTAAACCCTTATGTCCTCCTGTCGCTTAGATTTAGGTCATGCTTTAGCTCATACTAAAGCTCCCTAGATTTAGGATCTGAGGTAGCTATTTCCTTCAGGTGACCATCATAAATCCTCACCTCTTAGGCATTCCCACAACCTTGTGTTGGTGGATTAAAAGCCCTAGTAATCTAATTAAATTTTAACTCAAAACATATAAATTTCCTCAACTTCAAAATTATAAAGACCAACCATAGATAGATTGGAATGCTTAGTTGCCTAGTATCATGAGCATTTCCTACTTATTTCATTTGGATTTAAAAAAATAATCTTATCCTTGAACTTTTGTTAATTTTCCAAATACAACCAATCTTTGATAGTCTAACCTTGAAATCTTTGGAGATGATAATTTTTTTACTTTAATCAGTATTTCTTAAAATATTCATTTCCTAAGATGTAATTAACTATCAAGGCTTTCCTCCATAGGGAATTTAAGAACCTAGTTTAATATAAACCTTGCTTTATTCATCCATGTAAAGTAGGAGAGAAATATTTGGTACATTCGAAGACCCATCATGCCTAAAGATACTTATTACGTGATTAGGTCCATTATAAGGTGATGCCTATATCTTTCGAGATAATGCATCATACCTAAATTTTATACCCAATCACCAAAAAAAGTACCTCTATGACCTGGTGTCCCCCATACATCCAAAAAATAAACACTACAAGGCCCTCTCACCTTATTCATTGATTCCTTTCAACATCATCCTTTCTTTTTGGGGTTTGGAGATGTTGATCCTCAAGTAGGAAGGGTTCTTAGACTCATAATGTTGATTGATACACCTGGTCAGAACGGATAGCAGATCTTCCAACATCCACTAATATAAAGAGGCGTGCTGGTCATCCCTAGTAAGTCTTTATCAGAATGTAACTTAAGATATCCTTGACATGTCTCCTCTTAGTAGCGCTAGCTAAGCATATCTCTAGGTAAAGTAAGGCCTTGATAAGAGATTCCCTCATCTCTTTGATAAGATGAAGGCATCATATATGCTTAACATAGCTGGAAACTTTCTAAGGTGAGCTAGGACATTGTAATTAACTCTGGCTTGGTCCTCCACAAGCATATCCATGGGTGGAGCATCCTATGGAGGGGCTACCTGCTCACTAGAACCAATTACTTGCTTTCCCTTATCCTGAGGTACTACCCTAGGAGGTAGAACTTTGCCACTACGTAGGTTGACTTTAGTGACTTCTTGGAATGATGAGCTTGTGAAATTTTCTACCTTCTCATGCATACCTATAGCTTCTTATGGGATCCTGAGTGAGTTGACTCAAGTCAATCTCAAGAGGTGAACGATTGATTTAGAGAAGGATAGTCGACTCAATCGAAAGGAAAGATTGGAACTACTAGAACTATTATTTTTATTTAACTGAGAGCTTTCAATAGGAATAAAATCAAGAGCATAAGTAGACAATATATAAGTAGAATCTTTTCTTCCTTAATTTCTTTTGGGTGGAGGTACATTATAGAAATCAAGTAAAGTAAGCGTAGTAAGATATTTAGTACCCTTATCCATCGATACAATGCTCTATCGAGAAAAGGTGTAGCTACAATGGTGGAGTACTAGACTAATGGTGCTACTAGACTATCTCCAAGTATGGTGAGCTATCACGCTTCTAGTGTCACCCTCCCCGAGTTGTCCTTTGCAACTAGCAAACCTTCCTTGGTGTTGGAGGTTTGAGCTATTTCATGCACTTGCAAGGAAAGCTCCTTGATCTTAGAAATGATCTTCTTAGAGGTTCGGGATAGGGAGATATCCTAACCTTCTTTGGTCTTAAGAGGATCGCAAGTATCCCTAAGGATTACTATAATAGAATTGGATGGTTGTTCTAATAAGTATTCCTTAGGGATAACTATGGCTCTCAACTTATAGTTATGCTCCACCTAAAAGTGATACAATCCTCTAAGACATGGCCTAAGATGCTGGTAATAAACTAAGATCATCGCCTTGCAACTTCCTCGCCTCTAAGGCTCAGAATGAAAGTCAAGTTACTTTAAGAGATTCTTAAAGATTTTCCTACCTCCCTCCCTATTAAATGAATATGGCTTATTCAATCTATCGGCAAGAGTATGTGGAAAGTAACTACCTAGCGATGGAAATGAATAACGCATAAAGTGAGGTGGTGGAAATGGTCATCAGGGCGTATGGTGGCTAGCATGATGGCCGAGGTGCTGGAAGAGGAGCTGGAAAAGGATGCTGTTGAGCTCATACTGAACTATGGCTAGCCGCTTTGCTCTGTCCATTGACATAACTATCCCTGGCTTCTTCTCAAACACCTTCTACCACTTAGGCCTAGATGATTGGTCGAAAAGGGCAACTATTTCCTCTTGTGTTAGCGCCTGATTAATTTCTCGAATATTTTGATGGTAAAGCCTTAAGCATGAAGGCGATCTGCCATGGATATTTTGAGAAGAATCTCAATGCCATGTTGTTCGATAATTGTGGTTCATAATTCATGCACGTTATGCCCAGAGAATGTAATCAACAAGGGACTCTTGAGATTTCTACAATGAGGTCACCTAATCACCTCTCTTGAGCTCTAGAAACCTCTTGATGAAGAGCGCTAACTCAAAGAAAGTTCATCAAACTGCTGGTAATTTGCATACCAATCAAATGCAACACTTGACAAACTGCTAACGAAAAGGCAGACGAGGTGTGTGTTGTTACCACCGGTGTTGCAACAACTGGCTCTAAAGTGTGCAACGTGTTATTGTGGTACCATCAAAGTTCTTGAAAGATGGTGGAACAAAATCCTAAATAAAATAAAAACTAAATAAAACCTAAACCTAAAATAAACCTAAAAATAAATAATAAATAAAACCTAAACCCTAAACTAAAAAAAAGAACCTAAACTAAAATAAACAAATAAGATAAACATAAACCTAAACAAAATAAATAAAACTTAAACCTAAACCTAAACCCTAAACTAAATAAAATAAAATAAGCTAAAAATAAACCTAAACCTAAACTAAAAAAACATAAAAATAAAGCTAAAATAATAACCTAAAAAATAAAATAAAAATCTAAACATAAACCATAAATAAAAAAATAAACCTAAACCTAAAAAAATAAATAAAATAAACTAAACTAAAAAACCTAAACCTAAACATAAATCTAAAAAAATAAACTAAAATAAAAAACCTAAACTAAAATAAATAAAACTAAAATAAATAAACTAAACTAAATAAAAATATACAATAAAATAAACTAAAATATAAAAAAAATAAACTAAATAAATCTAAACCTAACTAATTATAAAATAAACCTAAACCATAAAACACAATAAACCCTAAACTATAAACCAAAAACCTTAAAATAAACCTAAAAAAACTAACCCTAAACACTAAACACTAAACCTAATAAACTAAACCCTAAAACCTAAACCTAAACCCTAAACCTAAACATAAACCCTAAACCCTAAACCCTAAACTAATAAAACCTAACCTAAACCCTAAACCTAAACCCTAAACCTAAAAAAATAAACCCTAAAATCCCTAAACCCTAAAAATAAAATAAAAAAACCTAAACATAAACTAAATAAAACCTAAAATAAAAAATAAACTTAAACCTAAATAAATAAATAAAATATAAAATAAAATCTAAACTAAACCTAAACCTAAACCTAAACTAAACCTAATCCTAAACCTAAAAAATAAAATAAAATAAAAAATAAACTAAAATAAACAAATAAAACTTAAACTAAAATAAAAATAAAATAAACTTAAAAATAAAAAAATAAATAAAATTAAAATAATAAATAAAAATAAAACAAACCTAAAAAAAATAAAATAAAAACTAAATAAAACCTAAACCAAAAAAAATAAACCAAAAAAGAAAACCTAAAAATAAATAAAAAATAAAACCTAAACCTAAAATAAACAAGATAAAAAAACATAAACCTAAACTAAAATAAACTAAACTAAAATAAATAAGACCTAAATGTAAAGCTAAAATAAACTAAACATAAATCCTAATCTAAATAAAATATAATAAACTAAAAATAAACCTAAACCTAAAGTAAAAAATAAAACCTAAAAATAAACCTAAAATGAAACCTAAAACCTAAACTAAAAAAAAAAATAAAATAAAAAAATAAACCTAACTAAACCATAATCCCTAAACCTAAACCTAAACCTAAACCTAAATAAAAACAAACCCAACACCCTAAACCCTAAAACCCTAAACTAACACTAAACCCTAAAAGACCCTAAAGCCTAAACCCTAAACCCTAAATTAATAAAATAATAAAATAAAACCTATACCCTAAAAAAATCCTAACCCTAAACCTAAACTAAACCTAAAATAATAAACTAAAAAACCTAAAATAAAATAAAGTAAATAAAACTAAAAAATTAAAATAAATTAAAACCTAAACCTAAAAAATTAAATATAATAATAAAAATAAAATAAATAAACTAAAATAAAATAAATTAAAACTAAATAAAACCTAAACCAAAAAATAAACCTAAAAATAAAAATAACTAAAATAAAAAAAACTAAACCTAAATAAAAATAAAAAATAAACAAAATAAAATAAACCTAAACCAAACTAAAATAAACTAAACCTAAAATAAATAAACATAAAACCAAACCTAAAAATGTAAACTAAAACCCTAAACTAAATAAAATAAAATAAACTAAAAAATAAACCTAAATCTAAACTAAAAAAATAAACTAAAATAAACCTAAAATAAAAAACCTAAAACCTCAAAACCCTAAACCCTAAAAAAATCTAAAACCTAAACCTAAACTAAATAAAACCTAAAAATAAAATAAATTAAAACTTAAAACAAGATAAAATAAAAAAATAAAAAAAATAAAAACATAAACTGAAAACTAAACCTAACCTTAAACCTAAACTAAAATAAAATAAAACTAAATTAAAATAAACTAAATAAAAACCTAAACTAAACTTAAAAAAAAAAAATAAAAAACCTAAATAAAATAAAACTAAACCAAAAAATAAAATAAAATAAAAATAAATAAAATAAAATTAAATAAAAAAACCTAAACTAAAAATAATCCTAAACATAAACCTAAAAAATAAATAAAAATAAACCTAAACCCTAAACTAAAAAAAACCTAAAGTTAAAAAATAAAATAAACCTAAACCTAAACTAAGATAAACTAAACTAAAATAAATAAAACCTAAACCTAAACCTAATTCTAAACTAAATAAAATAAAATAAACTCAAAAGAAACCTAAACTAAAAAATAATAACAAAAAAAATCTAAAATAAAAACCTAAAACCTAAATCTAAAAAAATAATAAATAAACACCTAAAAATAAAATAAAATAAAATAAACCCAAAAAAAATAAAATAAAATAAACTAAACTAAAATAATAAATAAAACCTAAACCTAAACATACCTAAACAATAAACTAAAATAAATAAACTAAAAAATAAATAAATAAACCTAAATAAAAATAAAAAATAAAATATGCTAAAAGAAACCCTAAACCCTAAACTAATAAACCTAAACCCTAAACCTAAACCTAAACTAAACCCTAAACCTACAACCTAAACCCTAAACCCTAAACCCTAAAACCCTAAACCTAAACCTAAACCATAAACCTAAAACTAAACTAAAACCCTAAACCTAAACCCTAAACTAAACCCTAAACATAATCCCTAAAATCTAAACCTAAACCCTAAACCCTAAACCCTAAACCTAAAACCTAAACTAAATAAAAAAATATAATAAATAAATAAACTAAAACTTAAATAAAATAAAAATAAAATAAAATAAAAACTTAAACCTAAAGCTAAACCTAAAATAAAATAAAAAAAATAAAACTAAACTAAAATAAAAAATAAAACCAAAAATAAACTAAAAATAAGTTAAACCTAAAATAAAACCAAAATAAAATAAAACTAAACATAAAATAAAAAATAAAATAAAACTAAATAAATAAAATAAAAACAAAATAAAAACCTAAACCTAAAAATAAATAAAAAGTAAAACCTAAATCTTAAACTAAAAAAAATCTAAACCTAAAATAAACAAAATAAAATAAACCTAGCCTAAACTAAAATAAATAAAACCTAAACCCTAAACCTAAACTAAAAAATAAAACCTAAAAATTAACCTAAAATAAAAACCTAAAAGCTAAACCTAAAAATACAAAATAAAACTAAACTAAAATGTAAACATAAACCTAAACCTAAACCTAAAAAAGTAAATTAAAAAAAACCTAAACTAAAATAAATAAACTAAAATAAATAAACTAATTTAAATAAAATAAAAATAAAATTAAATAATAATAATAAATAAATAAACTAAATAAATAAAAATAAATTAAAGAAACCTAATAAACCTAAACCATTTTACTTAAAAAAAAAATAAACTAAACCCTAAACCCTAAACCCTAAACTAACCTTAAACCTAAACCTAAAAAAAACCCTAAACCCTAAACCCTAACCTTAAACCCTAAATAACCTAATAAACCCTAAAACCCTAAACCTAACCCTAAACCCTAACCCTAAACTAAAACCTAAACCCTAAACCCTAACCTTAAAACCTAAACTCTAAACCCTAAACCCTAAACCTAAACTAAACCCTAAACCATGAATCCTAAACCTAAAACCCTAAACTATAAAGCCTAAACACTAAACCTAAACCTAAAATCCTAAACCTAAAACCTAAACCTAAACCTAAACCTAAGAAAACCTAAAGACCTAAACCTAAACAAATAACTTAAAATAAATAAATAAATAAACATAAACCTAAATAAAATATAAAAAATAAAATAAAATAAAAATCTAAACTAAAATATAACCAAAATCTAAAAAAATAAAATAAAATAAAAAAAAAAATAAAAACCTAAACTAAACTAAAAATAAAATATAATAATAAATAAAAAACTTAATAAAATAAAAACTAAAAAAATAAAAATAAAAAAACCAAAAAATAAAATAAATTTAAAACTAAATAAAACCTAAACCTAAATAATAAACCTAAAAATAAATAAAAAATAAAACCTAAACCCTAAACTAACAAAAACCTAAACCTAAATAAAAATAAAATAAACAAAAAAATAAAATAATCCTAAACCTAAACTAAAATAAAGTACACTAATAAATAAAACCTAAACCTAAACCTAAAATAAGCTAAACCTAAATAAACATAAATTAAATAAAATAAATAAACTAAAAATAAAAAAAAAATAAACCAAAAAATTAAAAATAAAACCTAAAAGTAAACCTAAAATAAAACCTAAAACCTAAAACTAAAAAAAAAAATAAATAAAAAAACCTAAACTTAAAATAAATGATAAACTAAACCTAAAAAAAATAAATAAAAATAAAGCTCAACTAAAAAATAAACATAAACATAAAAAATAAACTAAAATAAAAAACCTAAAATAAAATAATCAAACATAAAATAAATAAGAAAATATAAACATAAATAAAAATAAAAAAATAAAATAAACTAAAATAAATAAAGAATAAATTAAATAAACTAAATAAACTAAAACCTATGGGATTACTTAATTAAAATAAACCCTAAACCTAAAACCAAATAAACCCTAATAAAAAACTAAATAATAAACCTAAACCTAAATAACTAAACCCTAAACCCTAAACCCTAAATCTTAAACTAAACCTAAAGTATAAACTAAACCCTAAACCTAAACCTAAACCTAAACCCAAAACCTAAACTAAACCTAAACCCAAAACCCTAAACCTAAAAACCCTAAATAAAACCTAAACCCTAATGCTAAAAAAACCTAAACCTAAAACTTAACCCTAAAACCCTAAACCCTAAAGTTTAAACACTAAACCCTAAACTAAACCCTAAACCCTAAACTAAACCCTAAACCCTAAACCCTAACCCTAAACCCTAAAACCCTAAATAAACCCTAAAACCTAAAATAAACCTAAAAAATAAAATAAAAGCCTAAATAAAAATAAAATAAAAACCTAAATAAAATAAAATAAAATAAACTAAAACCTAAACTAAAATAAATAAATAAAAAAAACTAAAATAAAATATAAAACCTAAACTAAACTAAAAAATTAAAGTAAACCTAAGGATAAAAAAAATAAAGTAAAATAAATAAACCTAAAATAAAATAATAAAATTAAATAAAAACTAAACCTTAAAAATCCTAAAATAAAACCTAAAATAAGAAAAAAAATAAAACCTAAACCCTAAACTCAAAAAAAACCTAAACCTAAAATAAAAATAAAATAAACAAAATAAAATAAATCTAAACCTAAACTAAAATGAACTAAACTAAAATAAATAAAACCTAAACTTAAACCTAAAATAAACTAAACCTAAACCTAAACCTAAACTAAATAAAATAATAAACTAAAAATAAAACTAAACCTAAACTAAAAAATAAAACCTAAAAATAAACATAAAATAAAAACCTAAAACCTAAACCAAAAAAAGTAAAATTAAGCCGAAACCAAAACATAAACCTAAAATAAAAAAATAAAACAAAACCTAAAATAAATAAAATAAAACTAACTAAAAAATAAACACATAAAAAAAAAACTAAAAAAAATCCTAAACTAAAATAAATTAACCTAAAATAAATAAACTAAACTAAATAAAAATATAAAATAAACCTAAATAAAAATAAAAAATAAAATAAACTTGAATAAATAAAAAATATACTAAATAAATAAAATAAACCTAAACCTACCGGCTTAGTTAATTTTAAAAAAAAAACCCTAACCCTAAACCCTAAAACTAACCCTAAACCTACAACCCTAAACCCTAAAACCCTAAACTTAAACCCTAAGCCCTAACCTAAAACCATAAACCCTAAACCTAAAACCCTAAACCTAACCCTAAAATGCTAAAACCTACAACCTAAATCCTAAACCCTAAACCCTAAATAAAACCTAAACTAACTCTAAACCTAAGAATAAAACCTTGATGGCAAACATCACTATCACAAGGCTCAATCTAAAGGGTGGAGGCAAGAACGCCACAAATGGTGGGGGTTTGAGGTGCCGTGGATATGGAGGTGGTGAAAATGGTGGTTATGGAGGTGAGAGAAGCTATGGAGATTATAATCGTGGGGGTGGTGGAGGGAGAGATTAGAAATATGATGTCGGATCTCACTTGTTGAGAGGGGGGGTTGGTTCTGAGGAGAACTAGAGAAACTAAAGAATGGTCGATCTGATTTGTTACCTATGGAACTGTGTCTTTATAGTAGAGATGATTCTACTTATTTAAGGATTTTGATTTGCTCTATGGGTGCTCATTTTTTATCTATGTCGTCGCTTGTGTCATAAAAAACTTCGGGTGTTACTAAGTTGATGAAATTGAAAATAAGAAATGTTGAATCTGAATTTGTTCTCTGTTAAAAAAACCTTAAACCCTAAACACTAAATTAAAACTTAAACCTAAAACTCTACACCCTAACACCTAAACCATAAACCCTAAACCCTAATCCCTAAAAAGCTAAAAACCTTAACCTAAACTAAATAAAATCTAAAAATGAAAAAAATACAAAA
Organism: Cymbidium sinense; assembly: GCA_021442155.1. Taxonomy (NCBI): domain Eukaryota; kingdom Viridiplantae; phylum Streptophyta; class Magnoliopsida; order Asparagales; family Orchidaceae; genus Cymbidium; species Cymbidium sinense. The sequence goes on from JAKCPB010001877.1 coordinate 71,007, forward strand.
ACCTAAACCAAAATATAATAAAAAAACTAATATAAAAGAAAAGAATAAACTAAAACCTAAATGTAAACCTAAACCCAAAAAAAAAAAAAAATAAAACTAAACTAAAATAAAATAAAAAATAAAATTAAACTAAAAAAATAAAACCTAAATAAACTAAAAAGCTAAAATAAAATAAAATAAACTAAAATAAAATAAAATAAAACTAAATAAAATAAACCTAAAAATAAACCTAAAAATAAACATAAACCATAAACTAAAAAAAATCCTAAACCTAAAATAAAATAAAATAAATAAAATAAAATAAACATAAACTAAATTAAACTAATAAATAAAACCTTAAAAACTAAAGAAAATAAAATAAACTAAAAAAAACCTAAAATAAACTAAAAAAAATAAATAAACTAAACTAAATAAAAATAAAAAATAAACCTAAATAAAAATAAAATAAAATAAACTAAATAAAAAAAATAAACTAAATGAACCTAAACCCAAACTTCATTTAAAATAAACCTAAACCCTAAACCCTAAAACCCTAAACCTAAGCCCTAAGCCCTAAACCTAAACCTAAACCCCAAACCCTAAAACCCTAAATCTAAACCTAAACCATAAACCTAAACTCTAAAACTCTAAACCCCAAACCCTAAACCTAAAACCCTAAACCCTAAAATCTACAAACCTAAACCTTAAACCCAAACCCTAAACCCTAAACCCTAAACTAACCCTAAACCATAAGAATGGGTAAACCTTGATGGGAGGAACACACCATCAACCAGGCTCAAATGTGGTGAGGTGAAGTGAGGCACATGGTTATCATAGTGGTGGTGGGGATCTAGAGGTGCTGGTGGATATGGAGGTAGTTGTCAGTGCAATGGTGGTTATGGAGGCTGGAGGAGCGATGACAATTATAGCCATGGTGGTGGCAAAGGGAGTGATCAAGGACATGATGGCGAATCCTACTACTAGAGAGGCTGGGTGGTTCATGGGAACTGAGAAACTAAGAAACAATCGATCTACTATGGAACTATGTCTTTATAAGAGATGGTTCTACTTATCTGGTTTTGATTTATGGGTGTTGCTCATTTTTATCTATGTCATTGCTTGTGTCTTAGAAAACTTGGTGCTAGTTGATGAAATTGAAGTAATGTTGAATCAATTTGTCTCTATTAAAACCTTAAACCCTAAACCTTAAACTAAAACATAAACCCTAAACTAAAAAACCCTAAACCCTAACACAAAACCTAAACCCTAAACAAAACTCTAAACCCTAAAACCCTAAACCCTAAACCTAAACCCTAAACTTAAACCCTAAAACCCTAAACCTAAATTAAACCATAAACCCTAAAACCATAAACCCTAAACCTTAAAACTATAACCCTAAACCTTAAACCCCAAACCCTAAACCCTAAATGATAAACTAACCCTAAACCCTAACTAAAACCCTAAACCCTAAACCTTGAATAAAGATGTCATTAGTAGTAGATTTGAAGAATGACCTAATCCTAACATTGTAGCTAAAGAAAATGTCTTCATGAGACTTTCCATTGACTATAATATATTATAATACCATATATTATAGTATAATGTAGCATCATATATTTGAGCATGTAGTGATGTATTTTGGTGGTTATAAGATGTTTTGAAATGTTTTAGTATATTATGGTATGTGCCCTACTAATATAAATCATAAAAATATTGATTTAATAAATCGATGATGAAATTTGTTAAATTTGAAGTGGAATTAAGTTGTAGTACCAAGGTGTGCTACACCACTTGTAGTCTAAAAAAGTAAGATTTTATGTTCAAAATAAATATTATATTTTGTAGCATAGTATAACATCATATATCATAATATATTATTCTTATTTTATAATCATGCACCTAAGCCTAAACTAGCATTATTTATAAAAAAATGTTTTTACACTTTAAAATTGGAATTTGGCAAATTCATAATAGGTAGAGCATCATAATATATTATTTCAATTTAAAATATGTAAGTGATATGACTAAAATATATAGTTTTTATTATTTAGATTAATTTTTATTTTTTTATCTTAAGCAATCCCTTGTGAAGTGATATGAAATATAATATAATATAATATGTTATAGTTTATTATAATATAGGATACCATAACATAGTGTAGCATCATGCATTATAGCATAATATTATGTATTACTACTTGTTGTTCAGCATATTTTAGTTTGTTATAGTATGATGTAGTAGAGTTTGTACTGGTATAATTCATAAAATTAATGATTTATATTGAGATGATGGATTTGGCCAAATTTATGTTAAGCTTTAGGGAACATCATTAGGGTATGCTATGGTGTGTCATTTAATCAAAAGAATAGAATTTTGCATCCAAAATAAATGTTCATTTTTCAACCAAATTTTATAATTTTTTGCTTAAAGTGATTCATTTTAAGGTATAAGATAATATATTATATGAAAGCATATTAAAATATAATATACATAATATAACTTCACATATATGAATGTGGTGGTGTGTTACTAAATGTTATTGTACATTTTAGTATGTTTTATTTTGTTATAATACATTGGGTCAAAACTCACAAAAATGTTAATTTGAAAGTTAAGATGGAAGAATTTGGCCAAATTCATGGAACACACCAAGAAGCAACACCAAAATTATGCTATTTTGTATTTCTATTAGAAAATAATAATTTTACATCCAAAATGAACATTATTCATATATTGCAAAAATTTTGTTATATGTTCCTTTTAAGTGATTCTAATAAGGTGTAATGTTAGACAATATATTATATTATAGAAAATTATAATATAATATAGTGTGTTAATTCACACCAAAATATGTCTAGCATGATATATAAGTTAGTTTGAGCTTGCACCATCACAAATCATAAAATGTTGATTACAATGTTAAGATGATGTAATTTGAATGAATACATTATTAGCTTTTGGTTGAAGTATTAAAGGTGTGCATAAGAGAAGAAATAAGATTTGATGAGAATTCCATGTCAAGGACATGGAGGGAGATCTGTTGGGGATCACACATGCATTGGACATGACATGTGAGGGTCTATGTCGAGGGCATAGAAGAAGAAAATCTCGGGATAAGGTTTGAATTTGATTTGATTATATGATTTGTGGAAGATCTGGGTATAAGAATCATAATCCAGGATTAAGAATTAACTTTAATTTGTTTTGTTTTAATTGATATGGGAGGCATATCGGCGAGATGTGGGATCGAGTCCACTGGGATCGGTATATGAACCTTCCACTGGGAAGGTTGGGCTATCTAGATTGGGATTTGATTTTGATTTCATAAATTTTTTTGGGGATGTATCCATTGGGGATAAGAGTTTAGTTGGATTTCTTTAATTTAGACTCCATTAAGGGAGTTGGTTTAATTTGGATCCACTTGGGAGGTTAGTTTTGAATTTATTTGTTTGCATATATATGATTTATATTCCACGGGAGAAGGGTGTGATTTAACTCCACTGGGAAAATTAGATTGGGTTTAATTTAGTTTGAGTTAATGTACGGACCCTATCGGTGTACGATGGACCCACTGAGAAGGGGCTATATCAGCCTTGACCTACTTCAGGTTTACAAAACCAAAGGGATAGTCTACCGCATGGGAGTAGAGCCAGCCAACCTAAGGTTTCCTTTCTGTGCAATGGCTATGCTAGGAAGAAGGCATAGTAGATTTACATCTTCCAAAGTGAGAACAATGGGTGACCTCTTGGATGCACACAAATAAAACTTGACCTAGGGTGACTATGAGTGAATGCCATTGGGACTTATGTCAACTCAAAAGTAGTCAATTAATTTCATCTTAATTTCTTATGATTTGATATGGTTTATTTAGTTTGTTTGATTTTGAATTGAGGCATATGTGAGGATGTGAGCTATCAAATTTGATAGATTTAATTTATGACCATGTCGGTGATGGACCCACGAAGGGCTATATCACTTATCCTATCTCATTTACAAATCCAAAGGGATAGTCTACTAGTAGTGAGCTACAACCTAAGGGGTTGCCTGGTGCAATGGCTAGGAAGAAGGTGTATACTTACATCTTCTAAAAGGAACAATAGCTAGGGTGACATGTTGGTAGCACAATAATTTGAACCGACTTAGGGGACATCGAGGGAATGTCAAGGTACTTATATCAACTCAAGAGTATTTAGTGATTCCTATGGGAGTTCGACACTACCCTAAAGATGGGATACCTATAAAAAAGGTACTGGGGTGTTCTTAATCCACAAGTGAATATATATTTTGTTTATATGTTTGTATAGACTTATTGGTGTGCAGGTACACACCGAGAAGGGGCTATATCACCTTGGCTGTCTCATTTACTAGACCATGGGAGAATCTACATCCATAGGATGGATTCTCCAACCACAGGGGTGGTTACTAGGAAAGGGGAACTATCCAATCTGATAGTAACCTGGGTAGTGTCTAAATGGGGTCATAAAGGATGTGATCCAAATATAGTGCCCATAGGGGAGGTGCTGCTAAGGGCATTATCCTGAGCCTTGGAAAAGAAAGCCCATAGGTGTATAGTGGATAACTCAAGGAGAAAGCATATTAGACTTACATTTTCCATGAGTGATGTATCCTAAGGGTGCAAAACCAACCAACCTAAGGTGTGTGTTGGTTTGCAATGATCAATTTGGAAAGAAAGCATGTAAGCTTACAACTTTCCAAGCAAAACTAATCATTGGGATAGTTCATCATTGGCGGGATAGATGCTATCTGTCCTAGAGAGACTACTAAGTGGGGAGCCTCGAGGAAGGACTGGACCTAGACTTCAAGCAGTCAAAAGGGAAGGAACCTCAAGGGGACTTATCCTAAACCTCAAATATACTCAACACAATCAGTGCACGAAGGCTAATCCAAGAAGAAAGTGTAGCAGACTCACATCCTCTTAAATGAAGCCAACAAGAGGTAGCTTATCGGCCACACAGTAAGGCTTGCCAAACTAACAAGGTGGTCATCGGTGTTCAGTGGCCAAGTAAAGAAGGAAAGCATAGCAGACTTATATCTTTGAAAGTAAGAAGACCACTGGGCTGACACACTAGCAGGGTAGGATGTTAGCTTGACCTAGAGTAGCTATTGAGTGAGTGCCACCGGGATGTTATCTCAACTCAGAGTAGCCTGAGATAAAAGATATGTGTTTGACATTGGTTGCATTGCCTAGTCATATCCATGCAATCTTTGATCATCGATGGCTTATAGTATCCTATTCTCTTGATCTTTGCTTTCATCTTCTGACATATTGGTTACACATAATCTTGAGTGTTGACAACGGGCTTCTTGCTTGTCTAAAAAACATAACCACATATGATCAAAAGATCACAAGACAAGACACCATCCACAAGAGCAAAGTGTTCTCTCTATCGATGGCCTTGGGACTTCTCTTGATAGTTTGCCTTTATTTAGTTAATCCATGAATGGTTGCCTCCAATCTAACTCCTCATCCTTCTTGGCAATGGAAACCTCTACTTCAAGAGAGTACTTTTTGATGAGTTCAATATCCAGAAGGGATAAGACTTATCTATTTTGGATCTTTATTGATATGTACTCATCCTCTGGACATGCCAACTCCTTGGCAAGCTTGGTTAAAGTGTATGCTATGATGTTCTCTCCTCATGGAATCTTATAAATGGTAACCTCTGGGATTTAGGCTAACAACTCCATAGTGCACTTGTGGTAGTGATGGAGCTTGGGCTTTATAACCTTATAGGACCCATCGATTTGGTTGATAACTAGCTGAGAATCCCCAAAGATGTTGATGTTCTCGATGCTTAGATTGACGGCTAACTCCAGACCGGAAATCAAAGCCTCATATTCACCTTCACTATTGGTGCAAGGATTGAACAGTTGATATGAGAATCTCATCACATCAAGTTAAGAGAACTACCTACTCCTTTCTGAATAGATTGTGGTTCTTCCTCTTTAAGAGGATGCCGCACCATCAAAGTACATCTCCGGTGGTGAATGCTAGTATCCCCTAAGTTCATGATTTGTTCATCGGAGATCATCCTAAGTGGAGAGTCGAGGAAGAGGGTGTATTGCTAAGAAATCCACTGCTTATCCTTTCACGCACAGGTAATGGTAATGTCAAATTGAGAGGATCATGGACCATCATGCCAACCATCCAAAGCATCTACCATGTCATGAGATCTAGTGGATTGATCCTAGATATTAAGTTCACCTTATAAGGAAACATATAGTGTTGTAGCTTTTGGGATGCAAAGATTAAAGCTATGCAATTTTCTCAATGGGTGGATAATTAGCCGCAGGATTAGACAAAGAAGGTAGTAGAGTGCATTTTCCTTCCTTCATCATTGGCTTGGGCCAACAAAGCACCAAGGGAGTCATCTAACACAATAATAAAGTATGAGTATTTTCCTGGATAGGGATGCTAGAACCGGCAGATCATGAGGTGCTTTCTTCAAGGCATGCTCACACTTGTCATCCCACTTGAACTTGGCATCCTTTTTGACAACTACTGAGAATGGCTGACATCTTCCTGATATGATGGATATAAAGCATCTTAAATATGTCAACTGTCCTTGGAATGATCTGAGTTTAGTTAAACTTTTTAAGGGTGTAATTCTTAATATCGCCTTTATCTTCTCCCTATCAATTTTGATTTTGTGGTGTCAGACAACAAACTCAAGGAATTTTTCTGAAGCTACTTCGAATGCACACTTCAGGGGGTTTATTTTGAGGTCAAATTGTCTTAACTATTTAAAAACTACTCTCAAGTCAAAGAGATGGTTTTCTTTTTCTCCACTTTTGACCATGAGATCATCGACATAGCACTTGACTTGATGAAGAATGAGTTCATCAAAGATTTGAGTCATAGCCTGCTGGTATGTAGCAGACATTTTAAGTCTAAAAAGGCATGACCTTATAGCAATAGATTTGATTGAGGTTCTAAAAGGTGTTTCTTTCATCTTCAGGGGACATCTTTATTTGGTTATATCCAGATGAGACATCCATGAAATAGAAGACTGCATGAGATGAGGCAATATCCACCATCAGCTCTGGGATTGGTAGTGGAAATTCATCTTTTGGACATGCCTTTTTTAAATGCCTAAAATCAGTGCATATGTAAATTTGGCCATTCTTTTTCTTAATAGGGATGACGCTACAACCGTAGGTATTTTTCTTCCTAGATGAAGCCATTATCATCCTTGACTTCAAAATGACCTATTATTCTATGTCTAATCGCATGCATCTAAGAGCTTGCTTGATAGGGTAGTAGCTCTATTTCTAGTTTATGGATCGCTATGTTGAGAGCCAATCTAAGCATCTCTTCATAACTCCATACAAAGCCCTTAAACTCAATCAATAACTAATCATTGGTTTTAATTTCATTCAACAAAATGATGTATGTCGGCATGGATCTTCTTCAATTCCTAGGTTTGTTTCCTTGAGCTCATCGATGGTTGACTTGATCTTCTTCAAACTCGGTAGTGCATCTTTGACTTTAAAATCATTGGATTGTTTGAAGTTTCTAAGCATCTTCATATGAATTCAATGTGATTTGAAAAGAACCTATCGATTCCAAATGATTGGTGATGACAAGCGATCATCATCGACCCACTATCAATCTAGACGATCTTGATTGAGAGGTTTTGAATTTATTCTTCCATATTCTTCAAGTAGTCCGCTTGTGCTTTGACCAAATATGTGGGATTAACCCTTTCTTTTCTAAATTATGAACACAAGGCAAGTACCAATCAAAAGGTAATTCTATTAAATCTTTATATGATTCTTCCTCAAGTTCTATATCAACTTTTTGACTAGAGGATGATGCTCCTAGAAAGATCCTTTGACTCTTCACATCTGTGGATGACTTAGGGGCTTCTTTAACTACCAAACCATCAGCTTTTAGAAAGGAAAGTGGTGTTAGAGGTAAGGTTCCCAACTGATGCCTAAATGTTTCACATGTAGACTTGGATACACTTATGCTTTGCTTTGGCATCTTCCTCTCTATCTAGCTCAAGTGTCACCTCCAAAGAATCTACTAGAAGAGTGGTGTGTAACCATATAAGACTCATAATATGAACTAGATTCTAAGTCTATATGGATAAAGTGTACCTTAGTAGATATATCTTCTATTGGTGGCCAATAAGGAGGTTTTCCACCCCTGACTCAATCCTCTTCCTCCCCATGGTGGAGGTCGGTCCACCCATAAGTTCAATGGAGTAATGAACTGTGGTGGAATCTAATGTCGCCTTCCTCCTCCAAGTCTATTTCCGCTCCCTTTTATTTTCTTTTTCATTTCTCTTTTCTTTTCTTTTTCTTTTTCTCTTTCCTTTTCCCTTTCTTTTCCTTTTTCTTTTTTTTAAACTTTGGCCAAGTTCTCTAGAATAGACTTGTTGATTTTGGTGAGGTAGTAAGCCACATCCTCATATATGACCTGAATCAAATGGCTTTAGATATACACATAGATGATCTCCTCTCACGAACTTCATACAATGATGTAGAGAGGATGAAACTATATTGTTCTCGTGTCCATGGTATCCCAAGCAAAGCATTGAAAGATGTATCCGAGTCTATAATGTGAAACTTGGCTTATCTTCCAATCATCTATCTCCAAGGGCAACATTATGGAGCCTAAGGCTCTGACCTCACTTTGGAGTGATTCAATCTACCCATCTTAGACTTAGAGTCTTCTAGACACTAAGACATCCCTAGTCATAAGACACTTCCAACAATTAGGTAAACACTTAACCTAAGCCTAAAAGAATTAGGTTAACCATAAGATTAGGTAATGCCTTGGGATTATAATCCACCTACCTACAACCCAAATCCAATCCATGTTCACCTTCTCAAACCAAATCTCAAGTTCAATTTAAACATCATATTCAAATCTAAATCAAACCCAAATTTGAAAACCAAATGATTGAATCCCAAGATCAAATCCAAACTTGAAACCCTTCAAGCCATATGACCTATCCCATGGACTTAGCCAAATCTTAATCAAATCAATCCAAAATCAATTGATTTTCTCATAACCAATTTATATCTTCAATCATCTTCCTAAATATAAATCAAATCTACATTCAAATGATCAAACTAAATCAAATCAAATCAAACTAAATCAAATTATATCAAAACCATTCCTAAGATATATGACCTATCCCATGGACTTTGCCAAATCTTAATCCAAATCAAGTCAAACTCAATTGATTTTCTTAGAAATCAGTCATATTTTCAATCATATTCATAAATTTAAATGAAATATTAATTTAAATCATCAAAATTAAATCAAACCAAAACAAAATCCAAACTTAATACATGACACAACTCATGGACTTATTAAATTCCTTCATTCCAAAACCCCATATTCAATTGATTTTCTCATGAATCAATCATACCTTCAATCATATTCACAAATGTAAATGAAATCTACAATCATCAAGCCAAACCAAAATCAACCCAAGTCAAACCCAACTTAATTTTTGACTTGAAATGTTCAAATGAACCAAAACCCATTTGAACCAAGAATTGCAATTGAATTTATATATCAATCCCAAATCCATATATAAACTCAACTAAATCAAACTCAATCCAAAATTAGGCTAACTAAACCCAATTGGTCTACTTGACCCCAAGTGGCCAATTTGACCTATTTAAGCCAAGTTCTAATCCTACCCAATTGGATTGAGCCAAGCCCATCAAGATCACCCATCATGATTGTTGATCACCCTAGGTTGATCAGTTGTGACAAATTGGATCAAACAAAGTCAACTTGGTCATTCGACCAAGTCAACCCCTTAACCCATATTAACCCAAATTAGCCAAATTATAACCTAAACCAAGTCCAATGATTCATACCAAATCAAAATAAATATTTGAATATGACTTGACCTTCAATTGAGTCAAACCAAATCCAATTGGCCCTCCTGATCAAAGTTGACCCAAATTGACCTAAAAGACCAAATTGGGTCAAATCAAAATATAAGCCAAATTGATTGTAAACCAATAGCTCAAGTTCATTCCAAATTGATTGTTGAACTTGACCAAAGCCATGATTGAATTGAACCCAATCAACATACTAAATTGACTCAAACACACACCATCCAACATTAAAGGGTGTACACCCCTCATTTTCACTCAAACACACATGGAATCATTCCTCGTGAGCCATAGCTACCCAAGATGACCTGCTAGAGCCATTCCATAAGCTCCCAAGCTTATTCCTCGATCGAGAAATGCCATTCCCGCCTGTCCCGAAATAGGACACTCCCATTTCTGACCTAACTTCCCAATTTCTCCTTCAAACTCAAATTAACTTTGTGCGCACCTTCCCTAGGCCTCATCGAGCAAGAATGAATCATCTCCCAAGCTTCTTGAGCAATGAAGGTGGGACTTCGATCAAAGTCAAGCTCCAAATCATTAGTTTGTGGCCTTTCAAGTGAACATCTAGGATTGATCCAATTACTGCTCAACAGAGTTTCATCTCCACTAGATGAAGCTTCCTTAATTTTTTGAGCCACCGTTCTTGAGCTCTAACGAGGTATTCCTCCAAAACTGACCCTTAGGCCAAAATGGATTGGAGCTTTTTAAAGAAAATATGCATCTCGTGTGATCTTGATCGTTGGATCCCCTCTAATCGATGTCGTGAAGCTATGGGATCCTTTTGAAGTTGATCTGAGCTCGGGTAAGTTCGGATTAACTGAGCAATGGCAGACGGACTCCATTCTCCCTTACTCGCCTAAAATTAGATCGATTTGATTTGATCCTACTAAGCTATGGGATTAATAATCTAAGATCGGATGACACACAAGAAAGTGCGTCCAGCGCTGCCACATGGGCACCGAGTTGGATAATTTTTAAGTAGCCAATCCACCATGTGGCCAATAGATTAAGCTTCTTAGGCTTAATTAATCATTTTAATAAATAAACTTCTAAAAAAGCATAAAAAATCATAGAGAAATAAAACAAATGCAAATAAATACTCATTTTAAAGGTATTTTAGAGAAATTACTTAAAAATGATCTTAACTCATTTTGAATAGTAATTAATTTTAAAGGTTTAATTACAAAATTAATTAGCTTAATTACTCCTTAATTACTTAAGCAATTAATCCCAAATTTTGTGGGTTAATTTAATGGGTTGACCTCTTCCTCCCATGATTTTATTAGGATTTATTGCTCACTTAATTAGGACAATTGACTCATTAAACCTTAACTACTCTTTTAAGTTAATTAATGATTAATTAATCCCATGAATAGCAACAAATTGGTTAATTAAGTTTATTAATCATTGTTCAACAATAAGTGAACTAAGGAATAGGGTTGGGACCCCTTTCCCTAAGTTCATTTCACCATTTTTTTAAAATGAAATTAATTAAGGTTTAACTAATTAATTAAATCACTTAATCAAATTGAAATCATAATCACATTAGACCAATTAATTAAATCATGGGGTAGATCTAAAGTGTTTAATAACCTAAAGGAGTTTAATGAAATTATGGTTAGTCCACAAGTGGGAAAACCATAAGAGTAATTAATTAAGTCCCATAATCTAATTAACTATTAATCATGTGCCAATTGCAGGCCCCTTTTATTTCTAGGATCATGTAAGTTTATTTTCCATGTATATCATGTTGGCTCATAATTTTTAGTTAATTACTTTAAGGTGACATAAGTAAGGGCAATAAATTCATCTAATTAAGGGTTCAACTTAATTAACCAAAAAATGAACTTAATTATATTTCCTTAAATTAAATCAAATCACTAATGTGGGAATGGGTTTAAAATAGCAAGTGATGATTTCTCTTCACCTCTTTAAATGAAATCAAATCCAAAACTTAATTAATAAAAAAGCTTTGGTTTGATTTAAATAATCTTATTTGATTTGATTATCCTTAAGAACTACTTTGGTTGAATGAATCACATGCTTATATTTGATTGACCTATTTCCAATCATGTTAAATTTGGTATGTCATTTGAATTAATGCATCATCTTGATTTAATTTATTATATGCATGGCAATTACCACTATTAAATCCAAATGTATTTTACAAAAGCTTATAAATGAATAATAATATGTGTTATGATGCGAGGTATAAATACCTAAGAAATGCATGTGCTTATAGCTTAAATGTATGAATGTTGAGATCTCTTTCCTCTATTCATGTGTTGATTTATATAAGATTGAATGGTAATGGGTATATTGACATCGGAATAAGGTTTTAGGCAAGGAGGTCATTTGATTACCTCACTTCCCTGGCTTGTTACTTGGTTGATGAAATAAAATAAATAAATGTTAATTTGAATTTGTTCTTTGTTGAAAAAAAACACACCAAAAACCCTAAACCATAAACTAAAACCTAAACTTAAACTAAAACTTAAACAATTAAACCCTAAACCCTAAACCCTAAACCCTAAACTAACCCTAAACCCTAAACCCTAAACCTTAAACCCTAAAACCTACAACCCTAAATACTAAACCCTAAAACCCTAAACCCTTAACTAAAACCCAAAACCTAAACCTAAACTAAATAAAACCTAAAAATAAAATAAATAAATAAACCTAAACCTAAATATAATAATAAAATAAAATAAATAAAAACATAAACTAAAACATAATCCTAAGACTAAACCTAAACCTAAAATAAAATAAAATCAAAAATAAAACTAAACAAAAAAATAAAATAACTAAAACCAAACTAAACTTGAAAATAAAATAAACCTAAAAATAAAAAGTGTAAATAAAATAAAACTAAACGTAAAATAAAAATAAAATAAACCTTAAATAAAATAAAATAAAAACTAAATTAAAACCTAAACCTAAAAAAATAAACCTATATATAAAACCTAGAAATAAATAAAAAATAAAACTTAAACCCTGAACTAAAAAAAACCTAACCTAAAATAAAAAAATATAATAAACATAAACCTAAACTAAAATAAACAAGACTAAATTAAATAAAGCCTAAACCTAAACATAAAATAAACTAAACATAAAACTAAACTAATAAAATAAAATAAACTAAAATAAACATAAAATAAACCTAAATAAAAAACTTAAAACCTAAACCTAAAAAAAAAAATAAAACTTAAACCTAAACCTAAAATAAAAAAACTAAAACTAAACCTAAAAAATAAATAAAAAAATAAAACTAAACAAAATATAAACATAAACCAAAAAATAAACTAAAAATAAACTAAAATAAAACCTAAACTAAAATAAATAATCCTAAAATAAATAAACTAAACTAAATTAAAATAAAAAATAAGCCAAATCAAAATTAAAAAATAAAATAAACTAAAAAATAAAAAATAAACTAAATAAACTAAGTAAACCTAAACCTACTCATTTATTTAATTAAAAAAAACCCCCTAAACCTTAAACTCTAAATCCTAAACCCTAAACCCTAAATCCTAAACCCTAAACCTACAACCCAAAACACAAAACCCAAAACCCAAAACCCTATAGCCCTAAACCCTAAACCCTAAACTAACCCTAAACCCTAACCCTAAACCATAAAACCCTAAACCGTAAACCCTAAACCATAAACCCTAAAAATATAAAAACCTAAACCTAAACTAAATTAAACCAAAAATAAAAAAAATAATAAAATAGAAACCTAAACCTAGAAATAAAATAAATAAATAAACTTAAACCTAAATAAAATAAAATAATAAAATAAAAATAAAAATAAAAACCTAAACTAAAACCTAAACCTAAACCTAAAAGAAAATAAAATAATATAAAGTAATAAAATAAACTAAAGTAAAATAAATAAAACCTAAACTAAAATAAAAAAAATTAAATAAAAATAAAACCAACTAAAAAACCTAAATAAAATAAAACTAAATGTAAAATAAAAATAAAATAAACCTAAAATATAACAAAATAAAAATTAAATAAAAACCTAAACCTAAAAAAAGAAATAAAAAATAAAACCAAAATGCAAAGCTAAAAAACATAAATCTAAACTAAAATAAATTAAACTAAAATAAATAAACCTAAACCTAAACTAAATAAAATAAAATAAACTAAAATAAACTAAAAATGAAACTATTAAAATAAACTAAACCTAAACCTAAAATAAAATAAAAAACCTAAACATAAACCTAAAAAATAAACTAAAATAAAAACATAAACTAAATAAATAAACTAAACTAAATAAAATAAAAATAAACATAAATTAAAATAAAAATAAATAAACTAAAATAAAATAAAAAATAAAGTAATCTAAATAAACATAAACCCCATTTACTTTTAAATAAAAAAAATTACCATAAACCCTAAACCTAAACTAAAGCTAAACCTAAACTAAATCCTAAACAAGAAACCCTAAAACCCTAAACCAAAACCCAAAACCCAAAACCATAAACCCTAAACCCTAAACCCTAAATCCTAAACCCTAAACCCTAAACCCTAAACCCTAAACCCCAAATCCTAAACCCTAAATGTGAAACCCTAACCCTAAACCCTGAACCCTAAACCTCAAACCCTAAACTTAAACCTAAAGTAACTAAATAAATTTAAAAAATAATCCTAAACCAAAAGTTTAACCCTAAGAATAACATATAAGAAATCAATCTAGATCTAAAGACAAGGTGGATTTCATGTGGTAATAGGTGCTTGAATTGTGGTGAGTAGTGGTGTTTATGGAGAGTGACGAGGTTAACCATGGTGGTGGAGAGAGAGATTGGGGATATAATGGTGGATCCAAGAGTGTGGGTGGTTATGGGAACTGAGAAAATGAAGAACATCTACTACTAAATGTCTTTACAATAGATGGTTCAAGTTATCTAGCTTTTGATTTATTCTATTTCTTTTATCTATGTCATCGCTATGTCATAAAAAACTTGGTGTGTTACTTCGTTTATGAAATCAAAAAGAAGAAAGGTTGAATCTGAATTTTTTCTCTATTAACAAAAACCAAAAACCCTAAACCCTAAACCAAAACCTGAACCCTAAACCTAAACCCTAAACCCTAAACCAAAACCTAAACTCTAAACTAAACCCTAAAACCCTAAACCCTAAACTAAATAAAATAAAATAAACTCTAAACTCTAAAATCTAAAACCCTAAACCTAAACCCTAAATCAAAAGAAACCCTAAACCTAAACCTAAAATCCTAAACTAAATGAAACCTAAAAATAAATAAATAAATAAACCTAAACTAAATATAATAATAAAATAAAATAAAAATATAAAACAACTAAACTTAAACCTAAACCCTAAACTATACTAAACCTAAAACTTAAACCTAAACCCTAAATCTAAACCCTAAACTAAAACCCAAAACCTAAAACCTAAAACCCTAAACCTAAATCCTAAACTAAAACCCTACCTAAACCCAAAACATAAAACCCTAAACTAACCCTAACCTAAACCCTAAACCTAAACTAAAAATAAAATAAACCTAAATCTAAACTAAACTAAACTAAAACTAAAACCTAAACCCTAAACCCTAAACCCTAAACCTAAACCTAAACCCTAAACCCTAAAGCCTAAACTCTAAACTAACCCCAAACCCTTAGTTAATCCTAAACCCTAAATCCTAAACCCAAAAAACCCTAAACACCAAAGCCTAAACACTAAACCCTAAACCCTACCCTAAATCTTAAACCATAAAACCCTAAACCCTAAACCTTAAACCTTAACCCTAATTCCTAAACCATAAAACCCTAAACCCTAAATCCTAAACCAAAAAACCTAAACCTAAACTAATTAAAACCTAAAATAAAATAAATGAATAAACCTAAACCTAAATAAAATAAAAAAATTAAAAAAATAAAAACCTAAACTAAAACTTAAACCTAATCCTAAATAAAAGAAATTAATTAAAATAAAATAAATAAAACCTAAACAAAACTAAAAAATATAATAAACTAAAGAATAATAAACCTAAATAAAATAAAATAAAAAAATTAACTAAAATAAATAAAACTAAATAAAATATAAAACCTAAAACTAAACCTAAAAAAAAAAAATAAATAAAAAATAAAACCTAAACCCTAAACTAAAAAAAAAACCTAAGCCTAAAATATAAAAATAAAATAAAATAAAACTAAACCTAAACTAAAATATAATAAACTAAAATAAATAAAAGCTAACCCAGAACCTATAATAAACCTAAACTAAATAAAATAAAATAAACTAAAAATAAATTGAAACCTAAATTAAAAATAAAACCTAAAAATAAACCTAAAATAAAAACCTAAAACCTGAACCTAAAAAAATAAAATAAAAACCTAATCCTAAATCTAAAAATAAAAAATAAAACATAAACCTAAAAAGTAAAATATAAATAAAACTCAACTAAAAATAAACTTAAACCTAAACTTAAACCTTAAAAATAAACTAAAATAAAAACCTAAACTAAAATAATCAAACCAATAATAAATAAACTAAACTAAATAGAGATAAAAAGTAAACATAAAAGAAAAATTTAATGTAAACTTAAATAAAAATATAAAAGAAAATAAACTAAAATAAATAAAACTTAACCTAAATAAATAGAAGAAGAAATCTTGAATCTAAATTTGTTCACTATTAAAAAAAAATCAAAAACAAAAAACCATAAACTAAAACTTGAACCCTAAACCTAAACCCTTAACCCTAAACCCTAAACCCTAAAAACCCTAAACCCTAACCCTAAAGCTAAAAACTCTAAACCCTAAAATAAAAAAACCCTAAACCCTAAACCCTAAACCCCAAACCCAACCTAAACCTAAACCCTAAAAAAGCTAAAACCTAAACCTAAATAAAAAAGACCTAAAAATAAAATAAATAAAAAATATAAACCAAAATAAAATAATAAAATAAAAACATAAACTAGAACCTAAACTTAATCCTAAACCTAAAAAGAAAATAAAATAAACCTAAAATAAAAAGTATAAACTAAAAAAAAAAATAAATAAAACCTAAACTAAATTAGAAAATAAAAAACCTGAATAAAATAAACACTAAACTTAAAAATAAAATAAACCTAAAATAAAATAAAATATAAACTAAATAATAACCTAAATCTAAATAATAAACATAAAAATAAAACCTAAAAATAAATAAAAAATAAAACCTAAACCATAAACTAAAAAAAAACCTAAACATAAAATAAAAATAAAATAAACCTAAACCTACACTAAAATAAACTAAACTAAAATAAATAAAACCTAAACCTAAAATAAATTAAATTGAAACCTAAACCTAAACTAAATAAAATAAAATAAACTAAAACTAAACTAAATTTAAACTAAAAAATAAAATTAAAAAATAAACCTAAAATATAAACATAAAAACCTAAACCTAAACCTAAAAATAAAAAATAAACCTAAAAACCCAAAACTATAAACCCTACACCCTAAAAACCCTAAACACTAAAAACCCTAAACCCTAAACCCTAAACCATAAACCCTAAAACCCTAATCCCTAAACCTTAAACCCTAAACCCTAAATCCTAAAACCATAAATCTACAACCCTAAACCCTAAACCCTAAACCCTAAAACACTAATCCCTAAATCCTAAACCATAAAACCTAGATCCTAAACCCTAAGCCCTAAAGCCTAAACCCTGAACCCTTAAAACCCTAAACCCTAAACCCTAAACCTAAACTTAAATTAACTAAAATAAAATAAACTAAAAATAAACCTAAAACCTAAACCTAAAAAAATAAAATAAAAACATAAACCTAAACCTAAAAAATAATACAAAAATAAATTAAACTAAAATAAAGCTAAACCTAAACCTAAACTAAAAGATATACTAAAATAAAACCTAAACTAAAATAAATAAAAAAAAAAAAAATAAACTAAATAAAAATAAAATAAAAAAAATAAATAAATAAACCTAAACCATGAGTTTACTTAATTTAAAAAAAATAAATAAAAT
The DNA here is from genome assembly GCA_021442155.1 of Cymbidium sinense. Classification (NCBI taxonomy): domain Eukaryota; kingdom Viridiplantae; phylum Streptophyta; class Magnoliopsida; order Asparagales; family Orchidaceae; genus Cymbidium; species Cymbidium sinense. The sequence continues at coordinate 88,874 of JAKCPB010001877.1, forward strand.
AAATAAAACCTCACCTATACCCTTAACCCTAAACTATTAAACCCTAAACTCAACCCTAAACCTTCAACCCTAAACCCTAAAATCTAAACCCCCAAACCATAAACCTTAAACCTAAAACCCTAAACCCTAAAACCAAAACCTAAACCTAAACCCTAAAAACCCTAAACCCTAAACCCTAAACCCTAAACTAAAATAATAAACCATAGACCTAAAAACTTAAAACATTAACCTAAACTAAATAAACCAAAATTAAATAAATAAATAAAACTAACATAAATAAAATAATAAAATAATAAAATATAAACCTAAACTAAAACCTAAACCTAAACCTAAACATAAAAATAAAATAAAATAAAAAATAAAAAATAAAGTCAAATAAAATAAATAGAAACCTAAACTAAACTAAAAATTAAAATAAACCTAATAATAAAGAACCTAAATAAATAAAACTAAATGTAAAATAAAAATAAAATTAAATAAAAAAACCTAAACCAAAAAAAAAATAAACCTAAAACAAAAATAAAAAAAAACCTAAACCCTAAACTAAAAAAAACCTAAACTTAAAAAAATAAAATAAAATAAACTAAACCAAAAAAAAAATAAACTAAAGCAAAATAAATAAAATCTAAACCTAAACCTAAAATAAACTAAACCTAAACCCTAACTAAATAAAATATAATATACTAAAATAAACCTATACTTAAACAAAAAATAAACCAAAAAAATAAACTGAAAATGAAAACTTAAATAAAAATAACAAATAAAGCCTAAACCTAAAAAATAAAATAAAAATAAAACTAAACTAAAAAAAACATAAACCTAAACCTAAACCAAGAAAATAAACTATAATAAAAAATCTAAAAAAAACTTAAATAAAAAACCCAAACAAAAATAAGTAGAAAATTAAAAAATAAACCAAAGTAAAAAAAAGTAAAATAAATAAAAAATTAAAATAAATAAACTAAACTTTTTGGTTTACTTAATTTAAAAAAAAAACCCTAAACTCTAAACCATAAAACCTAAACCCTAAATCCTAAACCTTAAACCATAAACCCTAAACCTAAAAACTAACCCTAAATCCTAAACCCTAAACCTACAACCCTAAACCCTAAACCCTAAACCCTAAAAACCCTAAACACTAAACCCCGAACCCTAAACCTACAACCCTAAACCCTAAAAAACCCTAAACCCTAAACTAACCCTAAACCCTAAGCCTAAACCTAACCCTAACCCTAAACCTTAAATCATAAACCCTAAACCCTAAAACCCTAAACCTTAAACCCTAAACTAATCCTAAACTTTAAAGCCTAAACTCTAAATCTAAAACACTAAACCATAAAATAACCCTAAACCCTAAGCTAACCCTAAAAACCCTAAACCATAAAACATAAACCCTAAACCCTAAAAACCCTAAACCCTGAACCTAATCCCTAAAACCATAATCGATAAAACCTAAACCCTAAATCCTAAACCCTAAACCCTAAACATAAAAAAACCATAAACCTTAAAAAGCTTAAAACCTAATCCTAACCTAAATAAAACCTAAAAATAAAATAAAGAAAATAAAATTTAAACCAAAATAAAATAAAAACATAAACTCAAACTTAAATCTAAACCTAAACCTAAACCTAAACCTAAAAAAAAATTAAATTAAAAAATAAAAACAAAAGGAAAATAAAATAAATAATAACCTAAACTAAATTAAAAAATAAAAAAAACAAAATTAAATAAAAACTAAACTTAAAATAAAAATAAAATAAACCTTAAATAAAAATCTAAGCCTAAATAATAAACCTAAAAATAAATAAAAAATAAAACCTAAACCCTAAACTAAAAAAAAACCTAAACATAAAATAAAAATAAAATAAACCTAAACTAAAATAAATAAAACCTAAACCAAAACCTAAAATAAATTAAATCTAAACCTAAACTAAATAAAATAAAATAAACTAAAAATAAACCTAAACCTAAACTAAAAAATAAAACCACAAAATAAACCTAAAATAAAAACCTAAAACATAAACCTAAAAAAATATAATAAAAACATAAACCTAAAAATAAAATTTAAAATAAAAATAAAACTAAATTAAAAAATAAACTTAAACCTAAACCTAAACATAAAAAATAAACTAAAATAAAAAACCTAAACTAAAATAAAACCTAAAATAAATAAACTAAACTAAATAACATGAAAATAAACCAAAATCAAAATAAATAATAAAATTAACTAAAATGAATAAAAAAGAAACTAAATAAACCTAAACCTACAAGTTTACTTAATTTCAATAAATAAATAAAAAAAAATAAACCCTAACCCTAAACCCTAAAATAATCCATAAACACTAAACTCTAAACCCTAAATTTATAACTCTAAACCCTAAAACCATAAACCCTAAACTTACAGCCCTAAACCCTAAAACCTACAACCCTAAACCCAAAACCCCAAATTCTAAACACTAAACCCTAATCCCTAAACCCTAAACCCTAAACTCTAAAAACCTAAAAACCTTAACCTAAACTATATAAAACCTACAAATAAAATAAAAAATAAAATAAAATAAAACCTAAACTAAAACCTAAACCTAAACCTAAAATAAAATAAAATAAAAGATAAAACTAAACTTAAATAAAATAAATAAAACAAAATAAACTAAAAAAATAAAATAAACCTAAAAAACTTAATAAAATAATAACTAAATGTAAAATAAAAAATAAAATAAATCTAAAAAAAATAAAGTTAAAACTAAACAAAAACTAAACCTAAAATAAAAATAAATAAATAAAAAATAAAACCTAAACCCTAAACAAAAAAATAAACCTAAACCTAAACTAAAAAAATCTAAAATAAATAAAACCTAATCCCGAACCTAAAATAAACTAAAATTGAACCCTAAACTAAACAAAAAAAAAACTAAAAAAAAAACTTATACCTAAACTAAAAAATAAAACCTAAAATAAACCTAAAATCAAAACCTAAAACCTAAACCTAAAAAATAAAATAAAAACCTAGACCTAAAAAAAAAAACCTAAACCTAAAAAATAAAATAAAATAAAACTAAACTAAAAAATAAACATAAACCTGACTTGAAAATAAACCCTAAAGCCAAAACGCTAAACCATAAACACTAAACCCTAACCCTAAACCCTAAACCATAAAACTCTAAACCCTAAACCCTAAACGTAAATGCTAAACCCTAAAAACTTAAAAACCTAAACCTAAATTAAATAAAACTTTAAAATAAAATGAATAAAAAAACCTAAACCAAAATAAAATAATATAATAAACTAAAATAAAAGCCTAGACTAAAACAAAAACCTAAACTTAAAAATAAAATAAAATAAACTAAATAAATAAACTAAATAAATAAATAATAACCTAAACTAAATTAAAAAATAAAATAAACCTAAGAATAAAAAACTTATATAAAATAAAAACAAAACATAAAATAAAAATAAAATAATCCTATAATAAATTAAAATTAAAACTAAATAAAAACCTAAACCTAAAAAATAAACATATAAAAGCTTAGAAATAAATAAAAAATAAAACCTAAACCCTAAACTAAAAGAAACCTAAACCTAAAATAAAAATAAAATAAATAAAGTAAAATAAACTAAAATAAAATAAATAAAACCTAAACCTAAAGTGAATTAAACCTCAACCTATAAAATAAAATAAACTTAAAATAAACCTAAACATAAACTAAAAAATAAACCTAAAAAAATAAAGCAAAAAATAAAACCTAAACCTAACTAAAGAAAATAAATAAAACTTAAACATAAAATTAAAATAAAATAAACTCAACTAAAATAAACTAAACATAAACTAAACATAAAAATAAACTAAAATAAAATACCTAAATAAAATAAATAAGCAAAATAAATAAACTAAAATAAATAAAAATAAAATAAAAAATAAACTAAATAAAGATTTAAACCTTAAGATAACCCTAATCCCTAAACCCTAAACCCTAAACACAAAAAACACTAAACCCTAAAAATCCTATGCACTAAAGCCTAAACTCTAAACCTGAAACCCTAAACCCTAAATCATAACCCTAAACCCTAAAACCCTAAACCATAAATCCTAAACCTAAAACCCTAAAGCATAAAAACCTAAAAACCTAAAACTAAACTAAATAAAACCTAAAATAAAATATATAAAAAAACTGAAACCTAAATAAAATAACAAAATAAAATAAAACAAAAGGCAAAACTAAAACCTAAACCTAAACCTAAAAATAAAATAAAATATATAAAAACCTAAATTAAACTAAAAAAATAAAATAAACCTAAGAATAAAAAACCTAAATAAAATAAGAACTAAATTTAAAATAAAAATAAAATAAAACTAAAATAAACCTTAAATAAAATAAAATAAAAACTAAATAAAAATCTAAAGCTAAAAGAAAAAAAATAAAACCTAAACCCTAAACTAAAAAAAAAAACTTAAACCTAAAATTAAAATAAAATAAACAAAATAAAATAAACTTAAACCTAAACTAAAATAAACTAAACTAGAATAAATAAAAGCTAAACCTAAACCTAAAGTAAACTAAACCTAAACCTAAGGCTAAACTAAATATAATAATATAAACTAAAAATAAACCTAAACAAAAAATAAAAAATAAAACCTAAAATGAACCAAAAATAAAAACGTAAAACCTAAACCTAAAAAAATAAAATAAAATTTAAACCTATACTAAAAATAAAAAAAACTAAACCAAAACCTAAAACATAAAATAAAAATAAACTCAACTATAAAATAAACCTAAACCTAAACCTAAAAAAAATAAACTAAAATAAAAACTAAACTAAAATAAATAAACCAAAAATAAATAATGTAAAGTAATGTAAAAATAAAATAAATAAAAAAGAGAAAATAAAATAAACTAAATAAACTAATTAAACCTAATCCTACCATTTACTTAATTAAAAACCCTAACCCTAAGCTAAGCCTAAACCCTAAACACTAAAAACTCTAAAACCTAAAGCCTAAACATTAAACCCTAAACCCTAAACCCTAAACCCTAACCCAAAAATCTAAACAATGAAACCCTAAACCCTAAAACCCTAATCCCTAAACCCTAAACCCTAAACCCTAAACCCAAAAAACCTAAGCCAAAACCTAAACTAAATAAAGCCTATAAGTAAAATATATAAAAAAAACATAAACCTAAATAAAATAAAATAATAAAAAAAATAACAACCTAAACGAAAACCTAAACCTAAAGCTAAAAATAAAATAAAATAAACTAAGATAAAATAAATAAAACCCTAAACTAAATTAAAAAAATAAAATAAACCTAAGAATATAAAACATTAATAAAATAAAAAATAAACATAAAAAAAAGAAAATAAACCTAAAATAAACCCATAATAAACCTATAATAAAATAAAATAAAACCTAAATAAAACCTAAACCTAAAAAATAAATAAAATAAAATAAACCCTAAACAAAAAAAAACCTAAGCTTAAAGTGATAATAAAATAAAGAAAATAAAATAAGCCTAAACCTAAACTAAAATAACCTAAACTAAAATAAATAAAACCTAAACTAAATAAAATAATGTAAATTAAAAAATAAAGCTAAACCTAAACTAAAAAATAAAACCTAAAATTAAACCTAAAATAAAAACCTAAACCAAAAAAAATAAAATGAAATCCTAAACCTAAACCTAAAATAAAAAAAAATAAAACCTAAACCTAAAAAAGAAAATAAAAATAAAACTCAATTAAAAAATAAACCTAAACCTAAATAAAAAATAAACTAAAATAAAACCTATACAAAAAAATAAATAAACCTTAAATATAAAAAAAAAAAAAAGTAAATATAAATAAAAATAAACATAAATAAAAATAAAAAATAAAATAATTTAAAATAAATAAAACTAAAATAAATAAGTAAACCTATAGTTTACTTAATTTTTTTTAAAACCCTAACCCTAAACCCTAACCCTAAACACAAAAAAAAAACCCTAAACCCTAAAGCCTAAACACTAAACCCTAAACACTATACCCTAAACCTAACACTAAACCCTAACTCCCTTAAACCATAAAACTCTAAACCCTAAACCCTAAAACTTAAAACCTAAACCTAAACTAAATAAAACCTAAATAAAATATAAAAAAAACCTAAACTTAAGTAAAAAGATAAAATAAAATAAAACCTAAACCTAAACTTCAAAATAAAATAAAATAAAATAATATTAACAAAATAAAATAAATAATATCCTAAACTAAACTAAAATTAAAATAAACCTAAGTATAAGAATATATAAAATAAAACTAAACATAAAAAAAATAAACCTTAAATAAACCTAAAAGAAAATAAAATAAAAACTAAAAAAAACTTAAATCTAAAAAAATAAATAAAAATAAATAAAACAAAATAAAATAAAATAAAAAAAAACCAAATAAAATAAACTTAACCTAAACTAAAATAAACTAAAATAAATAAAACCAAAACCTAAACCTAAAGTAAACTAAACCATAACCTACTAAATATAATAAAATAATCTAAAAATAACCCTAAACCTAAACTAAAAAATAGAACCTAAAAACAAACCAAAAATAAAAACCTAAAACCTAAACCTAAAACATAAAATAAAACACTAAACCAAAACCTAAACCTAAAATAATAAAAATAAACCTAAACCAAACCCACCCTAAAAAATAAATAAATAAAAACCTAAACTAAAATAAATAACCATTAAATAAATAAACTCTCAATAAAAAAGAAACATAAATAATAAAAAAAATATACTAAATAAATAAAATAAAAGTTAGCGTGTTACTTTGTTGATGAAATCGAAAGGAAGAAATGTTCAATATGAATTTGTTCTTTATTTAAAATAAAAAAACCAAAAACCAAAAACCCTAAACTAAAACCTAAACCCTAAACCTAAAACCTAATCCATAAACCCTAAACCCTAAACACCAAAACCCTAAACCTAAACCCTAAACCTTAAAACCATAAATCCTAAATGCTAAACTCAAAAACTTAAACCCTAAATCTAAAAAAACCCTAAACCCTAAACCCAAAACTAACCCTAAACCCTAAACCCTAAAAATCTAAAAACCTAAACCTAAACTAAATAAAATTGAAAAAAAAAATACATAAATAAACCTAAACCAAAATAAATATTAAAAAATAAAATAAAACATAAAATAAAACTTAAACCAAAACCTAAAATAAAAAAATAATATAATTAAAATAAAACTAAACCTAAAATAAAATAAATAAAAATGTAAACTAAACTAAAAAAATAAAATAAAATGAAAACTAAACCTAAAATATAATAAAATAAACCTAAAATAAAATAAAATAAAATAAAACTAAATAAAACCTAAACCTAAAAAATAAACCTAAAATAAAACTTAAAAATAAATAAAAAATAAAACCTAAACCCTATAAAAAAACCTAAACCAAAAATAAACAAAATAAAATAAACCTAAACCTGAACTAAAATAAACTAAACCAAATTAAAAAAACTAGACCTAAACCTAAAATAAACTATACCTAAACCTAAACCTAAACTAAATAAAATAAAATAAACTAAAATAAACCAAAACCTAAACTAAAAAAATAAAATATAAAAATAAACCTATAATAAAACCTAAAACCTAAACCTAAAAAAATAAAATCAAAACCTAAATTTAATCAAAAAATAAAAAATGAAACTTACACCTAAAAAATATAATAAAATTAAAACTAAACTAAAAAATAAACACAAACCTAAGCCTAAACCTAAAAAATAAACTATAACAAAAAACCTAAACAAAAATAAATAAACCTTAAATATATAAACCAAACAAAATAATAAAAATTGATCTAAATAATAATTAAAAATAAACTAAATTAACCTAAACCTAACAGTTTACTAACTAAACCCTAAACCCTAAGACCTTAAACTCTAAACACTAAACTAATCATAAACCCTAAACCCAAAAATCCTAAAGCCTAAAGACTAAACCTGAAACCCTAAACCCTATACCCTAAACCCTAAACTAACTCTAAACCCTAAGATAAACCTAAACCCTAAACCCTAAACCCTAAACATTAAACCCTAAATTCTAAACCTTAAACCCTAAACCTTATACCCTAAAACTAGCACTAAACACTAAACCCTAAACCTACAACCCTAAACCCTAAGCCCTAAACCTTAAACCCTAAAACCCTAAACCCCAAACTCTAAACTAACTCTAAACCCTAAACCCTAAAAACATTAAACCCTAAAGACTAAACCTTAAACCATAAACAAACCCTAAACCTCTAACCCTAAGAACTAAACCTAAACCCTAAACCCTAAGAAAAAACCTAAAGCTAAACATTATACCTAAACTCTAAACCTAACGATAATGCTAAACCCTAAACCCTAAAATATTAAACCCTACAACCCTAAAACCCTAAACCCTAAAACCTAAAACCTAATCCTAAAGTAAATAAACCTAAATTTAAAAAAAATAAAAGAACTTAAACCTAAATAAAATAAAATAAATAAAATAAAATAAAACCTAAAATAAATATAAACCTAAACCTAAAAAATTAAATAAAATAAAAGAATATAAAACTAAAATAAAATAAATAAAAACCTAATCTAAATTAAAAAAATAAAAATACTTAAGAATAAAAAACCTCAATAAAATAAAAATTGAATGTAAATTAAAAATAAAATAAAATAAATAAAATAAAAACTTAAACCTAAAAAAATAAACTTGAAAATAAATATATAATAAAACCTAAACCTTAAACTCTAAAACAAACCTAAACTTAAACTAAAATTAACTAAACCTAAACAAAATAAATAAACCCATAAACCCTAAACCCTAAACCCTAAAACTTAAACCTACAATCCTAAACCTAAAATACTAAACCCTAAACCCTAAAAGCATAAATCGTAAAACCCTAAACCCTAAGCCTTAAATCCTAAATCATAACCCTAAACCCTAAACCCCAAACCAACATAAGCTAAAAGTAACTAAATAGAAAAAAACCTAAACCCTAAAACCTAATAAATCTAATCCTAAACCTAAATCCTAAGAATTGGAAGAACCTTGACGAGAACATCATCACAACTAGGCTTAGTGTAGATCCAAGGTGGAGGAAGGCGAGGCGGCAAGCTATCGAGTGGTGGTGGGGGATCTGGAGGTGCTGGTGGATATGGAGGTGGTGGTTGGAGTAGTGGTGGTTATGTATGTGGGAGGAGGGAAGGAGGTTACAATCGTGGTTGTGGCAGCAGGAGAGATCGGGGATATGATGATGGATCCCGCCACTCGAGAGGCTGGGTGGTTCTAATGGGAACTAGAGAAACCAAGAACTCAATCCGACCGCCGCATGGAACTGTCTTACAGTTGAGATGGTTTTAGTTCTAAGATTTCGATTTTCTCTATGCATGCTCAATTTTATCTATATCATCACTTGTGTCTAAGAAAACTTTGTGTGTTAATTGATGAAATTTAAAAGAAGAAATGTTGAATTTGAATTTGTTCTCTCTAAAAAAAACTAAAACCCTAAATACTAAACTAAAACCTAAACCCTAAACTAAAAAAAAACTAAACCTAAAATAAAAAAAAAAAATTAAACTAAACTAAAATAAATAAACCTAAACCTAAACTTAAAGATATTGAACCTAAACCTAAAGTAGATAAAATAAAAAAAAACTAAAAATAAACCTAATCCTAAACTAAAATATAAAACCTAAAAATAAACATAAAATAAGAACCTAAAACCTAAACCTAAAAAAAATAAAATAAAACATAAACCTAAACCTAAAAATAAAAATAAAACCTAAACCTAGAAAATAAAATTAAAATAAAACTAAACTAATAAATAAACATAAATGTAAAGCTAAACCTAAAAAATAAACTAAAATAATAAATCTAAACTAAACTACATAAACTAAACTAAGTAAAAATAAAAAAAATAAAACAAAATAAAAATAAAAAAATAAAAAAAATAAAAATTAACTAAATAAACTAAATAAACCTTCCTAGTTACTAATTTTTTTTTAAAAAAAAACCTTTAAGCACTAAACTCTAAACCCTAAATCTTAAACCTTAAACCCTAAAGCCTAAATCCTAAAATAATGCTAAACCCTAAGCTCTAAACTTACAACCCTAAACCCTAAAAAACTCTATACTCTAAACCCTAAACCCTAAATGTAAAATATATAAAAAATAAACAAAAGCTCTAACCCTAAAGCCTAAATAAAAAAATTAAAAAAAAACTCTAACCCTAAACCCTAAACCCAAAAACTACCCTAAACTCAAAACCTTAAAGTTAACCCTAAACCCTAAACCCTAAACCCTAAACCATAAACCCTAAAACCCTAAACCATAAACCCTAAACCATAAACCCAAAACCCAAAACCCAAAACCCTAAACCCTAATCCCTAAACCCCAAACCCTAAACCCTAAACCATAAAACCTAAAAACCAAAAAACCTAAACCTAAATTAAATAAACCTAAAAATAAAATAAATAAAAAAACTTAAACCTAAATAAAATAATATAAATAAAATAAAATAATAACCTTAACTAAAACCTAAACCTAAACCTAAACATAAATATAAACCTAAAAGTAAAAACATGAATAAAAATAAAATAAACCTAAAATAAAATAAAAACTAAACTAAATAAAAACTTAAAACCTAAACCTAAAAAAATAATATAAAAACCTAAACCTAAACATAAAAATAAAAAAATAATACCTAAATTAAAAAATAAAATAAAAATAAAACTAAACTAAAAAATAAGTATAAACGTAACCTAAACCAACAAAATAAACTAAAATAAATAAATCTAAAACAAG